>VMDO01002739.1:0-130018 GCA_007922755.1 Pedetes capensis | reverse complement strand
ATATTCAGTGTGTGTGTGTATATATATGTATGTATGTGTATATATATATATATATATATATATATATATATATATATATATATACTGAATGAAACTTTCCACTTAAGAGTTGTCACGGGAAAAAAAACTGCTTATATGTATGCTCATCTTTTAGTTCCAACGATATCAGAACTTTTCTAGATAACTAAAAGAATGGGTCTCCATAACTAACTTTTTCTATAAGCCCACAAACATATGTTAAGATGGTGGCCCACGCCTATAATCTCAGCAGCTCGGGAGGTAGAAGCAGGCAGATCACAAGTTCGAGACCAGAGGCAGTCTGCATAGTTTAGCAAGACCCTGTCTCAAAAAAGTAAAAGAAAAAAAAAAGGACTGGAGGTGCAGCTCAGTGGTACAGCACTTCCACTTGTAAAGCATGCAAACACAAGGACCTGGGTTCAACCCCCAGTACCAAAAAAAAAAAAAGAGTCTGCAATATGAGAGAACATGATTTGACACCTTCAATCCAGCATGTAAACTGATCAAAACTATTATCTACAGTTCTCATACTGGAAAGAGTGTGGTTGCCATGGGAAACTCCTGTGGGAAAGTACTGCATGGAAAATTAGGAAGTTTACAGTTAAGGAGGGGAGAACTGGATGAACATTCAGGGAAAACAACCTATGTCTGTTGTTATGGGATTTGATGTGTGAGTTACCAACAGAACTCTCCCTATGTTTGTCTGCATGTCTCAGAAAAGGGAAAACAAGCCAACAAAACCTTAGAGACCAGTCACCATCACTTTATGTATGTGAAGCAAGAGTGAGGATCAAGGGGGAATGCACATAGATGGGTGTGCCTGTGCTTATGGGTGCACATACACACTGTGTTTGGAGGAGATATGTATGGTGGCAAAAAATGTATACACATCTTAGGACAAAAATTTTCATTTCGCTCGTTTTAAGACTGCATTATATGATGTTGTTGTTAGGTGCCGTCGAGTCGGTATCCGACTCATAGCGACCCTCATAGGGTTTTCAATGGCTGATTGTTTCAGGATTGCCTTGGGAGTGGATTGCCTGGCCCTTCTCCCATTTTTGCGGTGCTGGGAATTGAACTCGGGACCTCAGAGACTGCAGTGCAGTGCTCTACCAACTGAGCTGCATCCCAGCCCCGCATTATATAATAGTAGAAATATAATCCAGAATGCCATTCTACACATTATTACCATAATTCAACTTCAAAAAGTAATACATAGATAATATCTCTTAAAATGTGAGTACATTTTTGCCATCATATATATATATATATATATATGTATGTATATTAATGTATATTGGGCTGGGATTTAGCTCAGTTGGTAGAGCGCTGCGCTACAGTCTCTGAGGTCCCGAGTTTGATTCCCAGCACCACAAAAATGGGAGAAGGGCCTGGCAATCCACTCCCAAGGCAATCCCGAAGCACTCAGCCATTGAAAACCCTGTGAGGGTCGCTATGAGTCAGATACCGACTTGACGGCACCTAACAACAACAACAACATTAATGTATATTATGCCTGTAGCCATAGCACTGTGGTGTCCGATCTCGTCAGATCTCAAAAGCTAAGCAGGGTTGAGCCTACTAAGTACTTGGATGGGAGACCACCTGGGAACACTAGATACTGTAGGCTTGGGAGAAGGACCTGGCAATCCACTTTCAAAAAACAATCTGCCATTGAAAACCCTATGAATATCAGAGAAGTACAACAATAGTGTTTCATCTATTGTACATAGGCTCTTTATGAGTCAGATACCAACTCGAAGGCACCTAACAGCAACAACATATATGTATATACATATACATATATATGTATATATTCAAATGGAATATTGAAAAATTGTATTTGTTCCCAGCCTAATGGCAATTTTCTTTTCTCCTAATTAAGAAAGCAATCATAATGCAATAAGTAGCCTTCTTATAGAATTAAACCTCAAGTCTCTCTAAAACAATGTCCTTAAACTGCATGAATTACTTGATACAACCAGCTTCTTGGAACACATCTCACAGCCTGTTACAACATACCAGGTTGTTTGATGCCAAAGGACTAAGAATGGCTGGCTTTGAGCAGTGCTTCTTATACTCTCTAATGTGCGTATTAACTTGCCAGAGATGTGAACAGGCAGCTTCTGTTTCTCTTGGTCTGGGTTGGGGATCTGAGATGCTGCATTTCTAAAAGCCCAGAGCTTTGCTACCCCAACTGTGATGTTGGACCAGCAGTAGCAGCACCACCAGGGAGCTATTTCACAATCTTGTAAGTGAGCCCAGAGTGCAGCCAAGGTTGAGAACCACTATTCAAAAATAATGGAAGTTACTAGAAGATGATTGTCTTCAAAAAGCTGCAAGCCTTTTGAGAGCCTTCTAAAGCTTTGTAAATCAGTGGTTGTCAGAATCACTTGTGAAGTTTTGTCAACTCCTATCTCCCATTTGTAAATTTTGGAGTCAGGAGGCAGAGTATGATTTGAGAATTTTAAGGAGATCTGAAAGTGCTTTTAAAAAGGAACTTTGCTTAGATTCAGTAATCTGGACCCAATCTCTAGAATGTGGTCCAAGAAAGACTGGCCCTAAACTAAATCAAGAAATAGCTAAATCTTCAAGTTCTCTTTTGATATTGTTTATCTTTTCTATACCCTTGCCCCATGTTAAACTACTTCCAAAAAAGTTTATGACATCAATCATTTCCATCAAGGTATTGTTGTTGTTGTTGTTGTTGGGTGCTGTCAAGTCATGTCCAACTCATAGCAACCCTCATAGGGTTTCAATGGCTGTCTTGGGGTTGCTTCAATAGTGAACTGCCACATCCTTTTCCCATTTTTGCAGTGCTGGAGATTGAACCCAGGTCCTCGGGGTCTACAGAGCAGTGCTCTACCAACTGAGCTAACCTCCGGTCCACCTAGGTATAACTGGGTTTTATAGATCTTGTAAATTAATAAAAGCATTATGTTGCTTTAGATGAAAGCGGGTCTAATTATTTTAACACTAATATCTCTCATGTGTTGAGTATTTATCATTTTAGCACTTTTCCCCAGGATACTTGAATTTAAGTCATCCCTAACTATGAACTAAGGATTCCATCCCCTGTTAAAAATAGTGTAAGACATAAGGAATAAGTAACAAACATGTTTTATCAATAAACTCTTCTCTTCCCACCTGCATCAGCCCCCCATCTAGCTTTTTCTGGCTGATATTGCCTACATTTGTGGCAAACTATTAAAGCTTTGTCTATTTATAGTTATTTATAAACACAAACTCTTAGGTGTTAATATTTTTTTGCCATACTTAGGGGTTGAACCCAGGGCCTTGAGCATGTTTTGCAAGTGCTCCTCTACTGGGCTGCACCTCCAACCCATTTTTTATTTTTCATCTTGAGACAGGGTCTTGCTAAGTTTTGCAGGCTGCCTCTGGCCTCAAACCTGCAATCCTCCTGCCTCTTCCTCCTGAGCCGCTGGGATTACAGGCATAAGTCACCATGCCCATCTAGGTACAAATAACTGATGGCTGAAATCAACACTAATATTATTAGTTTTGAGATTATATGAAGTTCTAAATATTACCTTAAGAATACATTTTGGTTTATTCCTATGTGGAATTTTATTATTCAAAATGTTTCCTCACTTAGTATATTTAGTATAAATTACATGCAGTTGTATATTTGGGGATCCCCACTTTCTAGCACCTGTGACTAGCTAGTAGCAGGTGCTCTATGATGGTCAATTAAAGCTTGATAGCTATTTAGTAAAATATGCACAGTGCCATCTAGTGGTAGTGAATTATTATTGCATATTCTAAACATTTTTAAAAACGATTTGAGAGCACATTAAGAATCATGTATATTCAACTGTCAGACTTTTAAAGCAGGCTTCATAATAACTTATTAATAAATGTCAATTTACCATTTTTAGTGTTCCTACTTAAATAAACAAGATGTTTATGATACTTTTTTCCTGAAATATTTTACATAGATTATCTCATTTAACTGTCACAATAACACTGTAATGAGGGAACTATCACTGTCCCCATTTTACAGATGAGGAAACTGAAATTTAAGGATGCTGAGTGACTTGTTCAAGGTTATATAGATAACTAGGAGGGGACATCCATCACAACCTAGCCTCTGCCTGGGATCCTGCACTTCTGCAATGTGATTACACCTCCCAAAGTAGTTACTGGTGAAATAAAGTATCCAAGAAACCTTTATGAAAGAAGGGCCTTCCTTGTTAGATTTCTAATTATCTGACATGACAACATCATTTCAGACTCTAGTAAGTCAGAATTCATACCAACTAAACTGAATAAGCCTGCAGCCGTACCTCTGTGGCATCTGATCCTGTCAGGTCTTGGAAGCTAAGTAGGGTCAGACCTGGTTAATGCTTGGACAGGAGACTGCCCGGGAACACCAGGTGCTGTAGGCTTGGGAGAAGGACCCAGAAATCCACTCCCCCCAAAAAATCAGCCATTAAAAACCCTGTGAACAGCAGAGAAGCACTAGCACTAACAATAGTATTTCACCTGTTGTACGTAGGGTCACTATGATTCGGATGCCGACTCAACGGCACCTGACAACAATAACAAACTAAATACATATCTGCATTCAGAGCTAGAATGTGGTTTGTGTTTCTTTTATATTACCCACTGCATATATGATCAAAATTATGTCTTAGTTTATTGGATTTGAGAGACTGTACTAAAACTTAGTTTTGAACTAAGATCTTAGGAAATAATTACAGCATAGTATGGCTTTAGATTAGAGACTTTATTTTAACACCAATAGCTACCACTGGTTGGGCATTTATTATATGCCAAACCCTTTGGCCAGGATTTATGAATACATTTTCTCCTTTAACCTCACTACAACTCCATCTGAATGATGGTGGTGTTGTTAGGTGCCATCGAGTCCATGTCCAACTCACAGCAACCCCATGTACAACAGGTGAAACAGTATTGTTAGTGCTTCTCTGGCATTCACTGGGTTTTTAATGGCTGATTGTTTTTGGGGAGTGTGTTGCCAAATCCCCCCAACCTACAGCACCTAGTTTTCCTAGGCGGTCTCTCATCCAGATACTTATCAGGCCTGAGCCTGCTTAGCTTCCGAGATCGGACACCACAGTGGTATGGTTGCAGGCCTGCGTGGTATTTGTTTCTTCATTTCTAAAACAGGAATACTAAAATTTTATAGGTGAAAGATTCTGCCTAGCTTTATTTAGTAGCAGAGCCAGTAGTGAAACCTCAGTCTTTGTGATTGCAAAATCTATATCCATTCCACCAGACCACCCCAGGGAAATAAGCAGTATATTACCAGGTACTTCATGGAAGTCTTTTTCTGCACACTACCATCCCTCTGTGTAGAAATACCACTGCCTCTTGGATTCCAACAAGAGGCTCCCACTAGTTCCCAGTGCCTGCCTGTCCACCCCATTTCTTTATTCCTTTAAAGTCAAAAACCACACTTTAAAGCCACACTTCTGATCATGTGTCTCTCTTTAAAACCTATGTCTCTAGATTCAGCATAAAAACTAAAATCTTGCTCATGGCAACAATGCTCCTCCATCCTTACCCTCCTGGCCCCCTCACAACCGTATCATAATCTCATTTTGTACCTAGTTCCCTAAATGCCACAGTATATCATAATTTTTCATTGTCTCTGTGACTCAATCCCGTGTCCCCACTAGACTATGGGCTCCCTGAGGCAGGAACCACCTATGCACTGTTTCTCTTTGAGGGTCCTGGGCCTACAACAGTGTCTTGCACATAATTATGGAAACTAGTTTCATTTAAATAACTTATAATTATCTATTCTAACAATAACCATAATTAGTACCTTGTTTTTCCTTATATGTACATCTTGAATATGTGGAAACACAAACCTGGACCCTATTTATTTTTAATAACTTTCATATGATTTCTGGATATTTTATTTGCCCCTAAAATAAACAGTTATTGTTTTCTATGAGGCATGCCTTATTCAAAGTATTTTCTGGGTATTATTTAAATCCTCAGTGTAATCATCTAAGGTTAGTTGCTATTGCTAGTTCCATTTCTCTAAGATGAAGGATCAGAGAAGTTAAGTGACTTCATTGATGATGTATCTGGGATTCAAGCCAGTACCTGTGTGGTTCTTCATAACCGTGATATATTATCCCTTTAGAAATCACCTCCATACTTAGAAAACTCTGCTTCACTGTTGTGTCCCTTCTTTCTCATTTTCCACTTAGTCATCAGATACACAATTAAGCTCCAATGGTGAGTAAAGCACTGTGATGGGTTCTGGAGGTATGAAGAGTTATCACAACGTACACATTCTCTTCCTGTGGCACATACAGTACACAAACAGGCAACGAGCTTGCCCACAGTTAGAGGCCACTAAATGCTGTTATGAGGAAGAACAGTGTTCTAAGTTGGCACAGAGAAGACGTACAAAACCTGGAGACATTCTTGAGGAAGTGCTGTGATGTTCACGCTAAGGTATGATGAATGAGACCCAGAAGAGAAACAGGGAGGGGACAGATTTATAAGAAAAGAAAAAAAATCTTTGCAATCCATGTTTGGATTACAAATTAATGGAAAGTAATTAAAGGCACATACAAGTGACATGCCAGATTTCCAATTCAGAAATGTTACTCTGGCTTCAATACACAGAAAGAGTTGGAGTGAGGGAAGAATGAAGAGAGAAAGAAGTGACCAAGACATCAGGTAGGCATCAACTAGCATCATGTGGTGGAATAATCAGAATAAAAATGAGGATTATCTGTTTTCACAGTTAGCAAGAATTGTTGTTGTTAGGTGCCATCAAGTTGGTCCAATTCATGGTGATCCTACATATAACAGAATGAAACATGACCCAACACTGTGCCATGCCTGGCACTATTGTCAGTGCTCCACTGCTCTTCATAGGGTTTTCAATGGTGGATTGTTTTGGGAGTGGGCTGCTAGGTCCTTCTCCCTATCCTATAGGACCTGGTATGCTTTACCATCCCCATTTTAGCAACTGTGGTAGCATCAGTGATGGAATTGGGTGGTGGCCATAAGGGTTTCATGGAAATTGAAGAAGTAAAGGGCCATTGAGGGGACAGAGTCCATGGGACTTGGCCATTGGTAGGACCCAGGGATGAAATCCAGATTCCTGCTCCAGAAAGGGAGGGAGAGTTGGTGCCACTCACCAGAGAAGGGAACCCCCAAGCCACCAGTTTTGTCAGGGAAAAGATGAGTGTAGGCTGCATAAGCTGCATCTGAAGTGCCAGAGAGGCCTCAAAGCGGGCATGCTGGCTACCCTCAAGGACATGTGTGGTGATGGTCACTCCCGTGGCCATGTATGGCAGTGGCCATTCCCATGGGCCTGGTTGAGTCCACCCCTGAGAATCCTGAGAAGACTCCCTATGCCTGGAAAGGCTCGCCAGGAGAGACATAGGTATCCAGATTTCCTTTCCACACCAGCAGCCACGGCTCCTTCTTAGCTCATACTACCTCCTTCTTGTGTTCAAGTTCATAGTCTGTGCTCCTTCCTCAGATGACTGTTTCACCCAGTCCATAGCCAGGAGCCAGGTGAGAACAGGCCAGCATCCTGCCTCCCAAGATGACCCAGGCACAGAGACCAACCAGGACAAGAGATTAGATCTCATCATCATTGTTCACTTTACATCCTGCCCCTAGACATATCTGTGAGGATTAGATCCGGAAGATTTGCAGATAAAATGTATAAGGAATAATGGTAAGAATCCCAGATATTCCACTCAAGAATTAAAATAAAAAGTTCTGTTTATAAATGCCATTTTCTAGGAGTGCCTTCCCTGCTAAATTAAAAAATTGGATAAATAATGCTAAGAAATATAAATAAATGTCTTATTTAATATTTTGGATATGCAGGACAGGTTGTTGTTGTTGTTAGGTGCCATCGAGTCGAGTCCGACTCATAGTGACCCTATGTACAGCAGATTGAAACACTTGCCGAGTCTGTGCCAGGCAAACGATCTTATTTATGTTTAAGCCCATTGTTGTAGACACTGTGTCAATCCATCTGGTGGAGGGTTTTCCTCTTTTGCGTTGACCTGCCACTCTCCCAAACATGATGTCCTTCTCCAGGGATTGTTCTCTCCTGACTACATGTCCAAAATATGTAAGACGCAGTCTGGCCATTTTTGCTTCCAAGGAGCACTCTGGTTGTACTTCTTCTAGGACAGATCTGTTGATTCTTTTGGCAGTCCATGGTATATTCAATAGACGTCTCCAGCACCACAATTCAAAAGCATCAATTCTTTTTCTGTCTCTCTTGTTCAGTGTCCAGCTTTCACAACCATATGATGCCACTGAAAATACCATGGCATGAGTCAGACGCACCCTTGTCTTTAAGGTGACATCTTTGCTTTTCAATACTCTAAAGAGATCTTTTGCCACAGCTTTTCCTAGAGCAATGCATCTTTTGATTTCTTGACTGCTGCTTCCACGGGTGTTGATTATAGAGCCAAGCAAAGTAAAATCTTGGACAACTTAAAATCACTTAAATCTGAATTTTTTCAAATCTAATAAATATTTAAACATTTCAGTTGGTAAGTTTTTTGTATTTATCTCCCCCAAACCAGAGATATATCCATATATATATATATACACACACACACACTATATATATATATACACATATGGGCTGGGATTTAGCTCAGTTGGTAGAGTGCTGCACTGCAGTCTCTGAGGTCCCGAGTTCAATTCCCAGCACCGCAAAAATAGGAGAAGGGCCTGGCAATCCACTCCTGAGGCAATCCCGAAACAGTCAGCCATTGAAAACCCTATGAGGGTCGCTATGAGTCAGATACTGACTCAATAGCACCTAACAACAACAACAACATAT
Source organism: Pedetes capensis (assembly GCA_007922755.1). NCBI lineage: Eukaryota > Metazoa > Chordata > Mammalia > Rodentia > Pedetidae > Pedetes > Pedetes capensis. The sequence continues at coordinate 121,167 of VMDO01002739.1, read as the reverse complement.
ATACATATATATATATTTGTGTTTGTGTGTGTGGTACTGAGGGTTGAACCCAGGGCTTTGCGTTTGCATGCTTATAAGTGCTGGACCACTGTGCTGCACCTTCAGCCCATTTTTTTTTTCAATTTTTTGAGACAGGGTCTAGCTAAATTGTGTAGACTGCCTCTGGTCTCGAATTTGCAATCCTCCTGCCTCCACCTCCCGAGTCGCTGTGATTACAGGCATATTTTTTCTTTTGACATGGCTCACACTATTCATTTGTTCATATATAATACATTGTCTGTATACCAGACTCTACCATTTTTTACTTCATCATTTTCCACTTAATGAATGTCATCCCCATTTGCAGATGAGGAAAGTAAGACTCTAAGATTTAGAAGACCAAAAAATTATGCACTAGGAGTAGAGGAGCCAATTTGGAATTCCAAGTCCAGTACTCCTTAAAGTTAAGCACAGGTCCCTTTCCTTCATAACATAAAACATTATTTTAAGAAATTATTTAAAACATTAGCAAGCATCCAAGTGAAGGATACAGTGAAGGTTCTCTACAATCTGTATTTGTCAGTTTGGATATTTGCATAATCCACTTACCTCTTAAGTTACAAAATGCATAGAAAGTTAGTTATATGTGCCAGACTTTAGGTTTTGGTTTTCCTTTATGCCTAATTGGGCAATAAGATAGTCTTCACCAGCTACTCTGGTCCCTTAAAGACCAGAGATCCTGCAGTTAAATTGACCTGGAAAAAGATAATCCAACTTCAAACAACTTTATTTGTTGGTAGGTCTTTTTGTTGTTCAGTGGGTTATAGAGTTCTATAACAAAAGCAAGAAATCACAGAATCTGTTAAGAGAAACAAAAGTAAAAGAAAGGAGCCAAGAAAACAAGGAATCACATAGTTCAATGCAAGGCATTCACTGTAGGCACTTAATAGGTGTTAGTTTTGTTGTTTAAATATAGTGTCAGAAATAAGGGTATTAATTACTTGTCGTTGCTGTCATCAAAGTACCTACCATAGACAATTTACAGGCATATATTAGTTACTTTTGCATTACTATGACTAAAATACCTGACAGAAAAAAATTTAAGGGAGGAATGATTTATTTTGGCTCACAGTTTTAGAGGGTTTCAGCCCATAGTGGTGGAGAAGGCATGGTACATCAGGCAACGGGAGCATATGACCGAGGACAGCTCTTCACACCATAGCAACTAGAAAGGGCTGGGTATCACCTTCAAAGTCACACCCCCAGTGACTTACTTCCACCAGCTAAGTCGCACCTCTTAAAGGTTCCACGGGCTGGGATTTAGCTCAGTTGGTAGAGCACTGCACTGCAGTCTCTGAGGTCCCAAGTTCAATTCCCAGCACCACCAACATGGGAGAAGGGCTTGGTAATCCACTCCCAAGGCAATCCCGAAACAGTCAGCCATTGAAAACCCTATGAGGGTCACTATGAGTCGGATACCGACTCGATGGCACCTAACAACAACAAAGTTTCCACAGTCTCCCCTAACAGCATCACCAACTGCAGACCAAGCACTCAAACATGAACCTGTGGGAGGAGGTTTTATATTTAAACCATAACAAGGAGGAAGGGTTTATTTTGGCTCATATTTTGGCTCATATTTTGGCTTAGTCCATCGTGGTGGGGAAGGCATGACAGAATAGCTAACATCATGGCAGAGAGGAAGCAGAAAGCACAGCAGGAAGGAGACAAGGATATTCTACCTCCAAGGACTCACCTCAGTGACATACTTCCTCCAGCTAGATCCCACCTTCTAATCTTTCCAGAACCTCCAAAAATAGTACCACCCACTGAGAACCAAATGTACAACATATGAGCCAATGGGGAACATTTTTTATGCAAATCATAAGCATGAGCAAAGAGGTAGAAGACAAAATCTAGGGAAAAGTACATATGGCACGTTCATTTGTCAGGAACTGAAGCATATGTATGTATTTCATTGGGAAAAGACAAAATATGTATTTGCAAATGCAAAAGAGTAATGAAAAGTGAACCTTAAATTTGGTGAAGATGTGGAGGAACTGGAACTTGCATACTGCTGATGAGAATGTGGAACAATACATGTACTTTTGAAAACATATTGGAAGTTTCTTTAAAAATTAAACATATGCCTATCATTCAACCCAGCCATTCACTACTAAGTATTTACCAAAAATATGAAAGTATATGTCTATCTAAAGGCTTGTCCATGATTGTTCTTTGCAACTTTATTCATAACAGCTAAAAACTGAATCGATTCAAAAGTCCATCAGCAGGGAAGTTGATAACCAAATTGTGATATATCCATCTAGTGGAATACTACTCATCAATAAAAAGAAGGGAATTTTGATACCTGTAACAACACAGATGACTTTCAAATAGTTACTTCACATAAACGCATCCAGATGAACATGATTCCAATTACTTGTTGTTGTTGTTGTTGTTAGTTGCTGTCAAGTCAGTATCTGACTCATAGCGACCCTCATAGGGTTTTCAATGGCTGATTGTTTCAGGATTGCCTAGGGAGTGGATTGCCAGGTCCTTCTCCCATCTTTGCGGTGCTGGGAATTGAACTCGGGACCTCAGAGACTGCAGCGCAGTGCTCTACCAACTGAGCTAAATCCCAGCCCTCCAATTACTTAGAATTCTATAAAATTGTGACAGAAAGCAAGCAGATGTTGGCTCTTGAGTGAGACTGGATTACAGAGGAGCACAAGGAAACTTTGGGGAGTAATGGACCTGTTTATTGTCTTGGGGTAATGATAGTTTCTGAGATTTTATAATACTTCAGGGTAAATGGGAAAAAAATAGAAGCTGATTTCTCAACTGTCCTAGTGAAAGTAACCATAGTTTAAAGTGGATTAGCTGGTCAATTTGTAGCAAAGAAATTGCTTGTTCTTGTCCAGGTCAGCTGAGTGATGGTGACTTAGTTCCGCTGCTGCATTGCATAGATAATTTGTTCTTTTCCCCTTGTCTTTTTACCTCCTTTAATTTTATTTTTTCTTATTTCAAAGTGCATACTGCTAAAATATATAAATAAAAACATTTTAAGTACTCAGATACAATTTTAATATCTCTTCAGACACTTAGAATTTCAGTTGTGGTCTTTTTTTCTTTTTAAGGAGTCAATGTGTACAGTAGGGAAATGCTTTACACCAGATGGACTTGGATTTCAATACCAATTTTGCCCTTGACTAGTCTTGTATCTTTGCTTTTGTCAGTTAATTTCCCTGATCCTCAGTTCCCTGATCCTTACATGTAACATTAGGATAACATCTGTATTTCAAGGGCACTGTGAAGACAGGAAGTAACTATCAAGCGTAGTATGGAATAGCCATTTGCTGCTATTATACATTGTACATCATGTCTTGGAGCTCACTACTCTCTATGTATTTTTACTGAGGGCAGCCCCCACAACAACTGACCACATCAGGAACCTAGAAAAACCAGGGCAGATGGACATGTAAAGTAATGTATTTGCCTTTCCATGTGCCTTGGGCTGATACATTCACTCTGTTTTAATTGCAGTGCACCTGGTGGACATTTGGAATGTCATAGAAGCATTGCGGGAAAATGCTCTGAACAATCTGGACCCAAACATAGAACTCAATGTCGCCCGCCTGGAAGCTGTGCTTTCCACCATTTTTTACCAGCTCAACAAACGGATGCCAACCACTCACCAAATCCATGTGGAGCAGTCCATCAGCCTCCTGCTTAACTTCCTGCTTGCAGCCTTTGATCCGTAAGCTCCCTCTGATTGTCAATAATTATATATTTGGCTTCCATTTCTTTTTGCACTGTCTTTGGTCATTTTCTCAAATAATTTCAAAGAGTGACTATTTCTTTTTTCTTCATCAGATACTTGTGCTAATAAAGTATGCATGTGATTGATATAAATTTTAAAGTTTAGAAAAATGCTAAAGAGTAAATTAGTTCATGGGAATGGTCGGACAACTGTATTTTATGAGCTGACCTTTATTTAACTCATCATCCCATACTTCCTAGAAGCTATGGATGCTTGAGAATGTGGCATAATAGTGTGCATGTGGAGCAATTTAATGAAGCAGGGTGGGAAGGTGATTTTAACTCTCTACTTTGCAAATTGTCTAAGACAGTGGTTTCTGAGGTGTCACAACAAGACTGGAGCAGACAGGAAAGAAATTAAAAGGGGTTTCTTGACTAGCCTCGTCAAAGTAACCATGACTTGTGTTAAATGGACTGGTCAATTACGTGCTGCCATAAAACAATGCAATGCTGTACACAGACCACAGTTGAAATACAGCCTCATTATTGTATAATTTCCCCTCATAGAATCTGAGAACTTGAGACCCGGCTGACATCTTAAAGACTATTCATCCAAACCTCTCATTTTCCAGATGAAGGAATTGAAGCACAAAGAGATTGTCACTTTTCCAGCATCTCACAGCATGTTAGCGGCAGAGGGGGACTTAGGTATTCAGCTAGGTTGTCTTTTCCAAGGTTTATGTGACATCCTGGAAAAATAGGAAAACTTCCCTGAATTATATTATCAGCCTAAGATTTCAAAATCACCACCTCTACTTTCCCCACCTATTTTGAAATGTTATTAAAAGGAAAATGCTAACTCGACTTTTTGGCAACCATCTTTTAAGACTTTCTAAAGATTTTTCTTGGTCTTCTTGTCTGGCCAGTGCTTGGAAGCATGGAGATGTTCCAGACAAATTATATCACCAAAATCACCAGCTGTCACTTTTTAACATAGAGTGGCAATAAAATTGTCCCTGCTTGGTTTTACCAGCACACATTATTGTTTTCATGATGTTTATATTGTGAGAAATTCTCAAGTTGAAACACTTAAGATGAGTAGTCCTGCTTAGTAGGTTCCATGCTTTATCTGTGCAGATTTCAGAACCAGATGTTCTGCTCTGGCCTAATCTCTATGGTACCTGAATGGAGAATAAGTAGAGAGGGTTGTGGTTCCACAGGACAGGTGGCAAAATGGAACCATGCCATAGAATTGCTCTAACAGCCTTTCCATCCTGGCCCTTTAACAAGATCATGACAGCTTTCAGAATTGCCACTAAGGACTGTGTGGGACTTATTGTTATCAGTGTGTGTTAGCTTTCTCTCACTGAGATAAAATACTTGAGAAAATCAACTTATAAGGAGGACAGATTTATTTTGGCTCACAATTTTACTCCATGGTCACTTGACCCAATTGCTTTAGGGCCTGTGATGGGGCAGTGTGGGTACACATGGCAGAGGAGCTCTGTTCACTTAATGGTGCCTGGGAAGCAAAGAAAGAAGAGGGTCCAGGGTCTCAATATTACCTCCAAGGACACACCCCCCAATGACTTAACTTCCTTCCACTAAGCCCCACCTCCTAATGGTTCTACCACCTCCCAGTACAACAGGCTAGTGGCCAAGCCTTTAGCATATGGGCTTTGAGGGGACATTTAAGATCCAAACCACAACAAAATGTAATAATGGAAAATATAAAAGAGAAATATAACTCCCTCACTAAGTTCTAGGGTATTTCTTGAAGATTCATAGGGAATCAAAGTTAAAGAATATTTTATATCCACTCCATAAACAGAAATAAGGCCAGATTAACAACAAGGAAGACAGTGTTTTGTGAAATTTATGGCATTCAAACTAATCTAATATGGCACTCATATTTTTAGAACTATGAGTTTTTAGAACAGTTTTTAGAACTATTGATTAGACCATTTGAAAAAACAAACACATAAATGTTCCTTAAATAACTACTGATGATATAGGTAAATCATTTCAAGACTGGGGAATGCTAAGTTTAAAGACAATTCCAAGGTAAGGAACAGTTCATGCAAATGTTTAGAAGAAATGTCCATTTATTACCCACTCTCCTGACAGGAAGGTCCCTGATGCATATTTCAATAATATTAATTATAGGAGATTTATGAACATATTAACACAGAGAAAACCATTGCAGAGATTTATAAAGACATCCACACTGAGAATCTTAGTCTGTAGATACTTCTGCTTTCTTTACCTTGGCATAGCAAATGCATAAGTTCTACTGGCACTCAGATTTTCCATCTGATAACTTTTGGAATTTTAATGTGAAATGGAATCCATCAGGAAGTACAACTAGCTAGAAATACAACTTAGAAGTGAAAATAAGAAGAGAAACTTAAGAATGAAATGAATGTTCAACTCTATTTCTTATAATAGTAAACTTCTGTTTACCCAAACGAGCTCCAGCATAGAGAGCTGATGTCACTTCCTCCTACCCATCATGGAGCCTATGTTTAAGACAACCTTCTATATTTTGGCAGATACGAATGTTCCTGATACTAGTAAAACAAAGATGTGCTGTTTTAGAATCACTGAAACACCTACAGAATTTTTTTCTCTCATTTGCTATATTTCAAGTAGATGTATTTTGAAAACAGGGGAAATCCAAAATAATAAACAGAGATGCCTTAAGAACCTGAACTCTAAAGAGATAATTTAAAAAAAAAAAAAAGAAAGAAAGAAAGAAAGAAAAGAAAAGAAAGACACTATTGCAATTTAAACTCCTGGAGAATAAGAACTTTCATTCAAAGAAATTTGCTCATTCTTTTGGCAGTGCCTTAAAATGCACCAGATTTAGCCAGTCGGATGCTGAAATAATGATCAAATCCTACTTCAGCTGGGATGTATCCCTGGAAACCACACTCGCCTTCCCACAATCATAGTTCCCCAAGAATAGCATTTTCTCCAACCCCCTAAAATCTGGATCTTAGTTCCCATACAAGGATGCTTCCTGCAGACAATCATCAGTTTGGTGGTTTCAAGGTTTCTCTGTCCTTTGGCCAAGTCAGTCTCTTAGAATATGATCCACAGCTACATATGTAGAATAACTTGCACAGGTAGCTTTTGACTTCAATGGCCAACACTTGTCATCCTGCCACTGAAGAGATAGTCCCTTTAAACTAGAATATTTTCATTTTATCTAGTTTTCCTTCTAAAAAAATAGGTGGTTTCCCTAGGGTTGCCCAGGAGCAGTTACAACCAACTTCTAAGCAGGTCCGTTTCATTGCCACAAGCTGTCTCTTCTAATGCCTCTAGGGAAATGGATGGATATACCTGGAAGGACGGGAAAGGAGGTCTCAGAAGATGGGATCAGGGGCTGAGAGGGAAGAAGATTCTATTAGGGAATAGCCAGAGCTTGGGCAGTATCTTCCTCTTGTTTCTTTGCTCTATGCACTCCAGGAATTGGCCTGCCACTTTCCCTTCTTTGCTGCCAGCAGCCATCCATCTGTGGCACAGTAAATCAGAATCCACTAACAAAGTGGCAGCAGCTTTTGCTATTACCTCTTACCCATTTCATTCCCCCACTGGAAGAAAATCTTTTTGCAGTGTTCTATGGATCTTTACTATTGTTATTAATTTTTAGGAACTAGAGAATAACTCATAATAAAAACAACATCATAGGAAGTTACAAGATGAAACTAATTCTGTAAGGTCTCTAATGTACAGTCTTTTTGAGAGGTACAGTCACAAACTGGTATTCTGTGTAGCCATTCGCCTCCCATAGTCAAGTTGACCATCCTAGGTTTTATTATTCTCTTACAGTACATGTCTGACTATTTATATGATTCCCTCTCACAAGCTACTTTAGGGAGAGACTGTGGTTTATTCTCCTTCATATGCACAGAGCTTGAGACCATGCCAGCACAAGAATGAACTGGGTGGGTCAAAATCAGAGGTTAATTTTTCTTAGCTCCCATCACACTCATTTCCTTTAATCCTTATTCTGAGATTAAGGTCCCCTTAATCTCCAGTAAATTACCAAGACTAGCTAGTGCTAGTCACTTAAATTCATACTCACTTTGTCAGGTGTTCATGGCTACTAACTTGCATGATAGTATTTTCACAAATTTTAATATATTCTTATTTTCTTCCTACTTCCCTGGGAAATACTAACAACTTCAGTTTTTATTTCAATTCATTGGCATCTTTCTTCATAGGACGATTTCTCATAAAGTAGATTATGTGACAGTGCCCTTGTTTTTAGTAAACATCATTTCCATACATATGCAATCACTTAAAAACTATAGGAGGATCCAGGCACTGTGGTCCATGCCTGTAATCCCAGCAATTTGGTAGGCTGAGGTAGAAGGACCACAGATTTGAAGCCAGAGGCAGCCTGTGCAACTTAACAGTACCTTATCTCAAAATTAAAAAAAAAAAAAAGTAAAAAAGGAGATGGGGTGAAATTCAGTGGTAGAACACTTGCATAACCTGTGTGAGACCCTGGACCCAACCATCTAGTACTGAAAAATAAAAACAAAAATCATAGTAGGACAATAGCAAGTATTAAAGGCAACAGCCATTTTCCTATGTGCAGGAGTAAAGCTGTATTTCTAAAGTCAATTCTTTAATGATAATAATGAATAATAGTTATAAAAATAGCTAAGAACTACTCAGCATTTACCATGTGCCAACAATCTTACTAATTTGGCACTATATTAGTATGTGAAGTTCCAGGTTGAGGAAATGATGAAGCTGAGACATAAAAATTTTAAATAATTTGCAGGTCATATAGCTTCATACTTGATGAGGTGAACTGAGAAAAGATCATTTTTTTTTAGTAATTTGTTTAAATTCAGCTCTATTCATGCTTTCTGCTTCAGTTTTTTAAATGTGAGAATATATATTTTTCTCTCTCAGACTTATCCTACTTTTTACAGAATATAAAGATCATGTCACACTTGTAACCTTTCCAGTTGATGATGTTTAGTGTTTGACAGAATATTTGTGAAGGAAATACCCTTTGGACTTAAGTTTTACCTTGTAGCATTAGAGTCTGTTTTATGACAGCTGGCCAGAGAATAAGGTATTATATGATAGCCTTATGTAGAGAATCCAAAATCTTGGTTTATTCCTCTCTGTGTGACATGTCACACCTTGTGGAGCCATCTGAACAGCCATTCCCACTGCTGAGCCCCCAATGCCATGAAAGGAACCACAGTATTCTTTCAAATGCTGAGATATGAAATGATCCTAGAATGCTGCCAAAATATTTCTGCCTTTTGAATTTTAAAAGAGATTCTGATATTTAATGCAAACATAATACAAACTACACAGCCATTTCTCTATGCTCCAAAAATATGTATTGTTGATATTCAAGACTATGTCGATGTATGAGACCAAAGGAAAGAGAGGAGAGTTGTATAAAGCCAAATGTTCCCTTTATCTATATGCCTACAACTAGGTACTCAAAGCAGTGTTTACTTAGCTTGGTAATTCTTTTCTTAGCACATCCAAAATTCAAGATGTCCATAGACTGTTCTCTAGTAACTGTAAGTTTGTTCTGATGGAAAATAGTTTGTTCAGTACAGTCATTCAAGATTCTTACATGCTGTTAAAATCACATCTGTTTCCAGAGAATTTTCATAATTGTAAACAAATTGAGCATTCTTAGAGACACTCATCTTTTTTTGGACTTATACTTTGCATGAGTGGCAGTTGGAATTTAAAGAAAGTGAAGGAGATATCCCAATGGTATTGGGCCCTCCCATTCTGAAGAACACTCTGGCACACTCACTTGGCCCAGAGCTTTAAGTTCTTTTCCCAGAGGTTTTGCTAACATTGTAGGAAGCTCAAAGGGATGCCAAGGCCAAATAAAGGGTTTCTCTGTGTTCACAGGCTAATTTCACTATCCCCAAAACAAGACTTGGGGTGTGTGTGTGTGTGTGTGTGTGTGTGTGTGTGTGTGTGTGTGTGTATACGTATATATGTGTGTGTATATGATTTGGGAGAGGGGCCTGGCAACCCACTCCCAAAAGTCAATCCACCATTGAAAACCTCTATGAACAGCAAAGAAGCACTGACAACAGTTGCTATGAGTAGGACACTGACTTGATGGCACCTAACAACAACAACACATATATGAAATATATATATGTATTATACATATATACTTATATGTACACACAGATATATAGCATCACTTCTAAATTCAAGGACTCATATAACTGCACAATCTAATATTAAGGGCAATAAAGTCAGTCATAGTAATGTTACTGTGTATTTCTCAATATAAATCTTGCATATTAAATTAGAAAGTTTCTTTTCAGTTGTACACTCATTAATTTAACTAACATGTTAAATATTAAGAGCTTGTTATATGCTATATGCTATGATAGGTAAGGGATAAATAAATAATAAGTAAGACAAGATAAATTGACATGAGGTGCCCTCAAGTGTTGAATTAAAGTTAGCCATTTCCAATCTTTTGCTCCAATAAACTATGAACAAGTAAAAGGTAGAAGCTACTTCTTATTTATCTATGTATCTCCAACCTCTGGGACAATGCCAATAACTATTTAGTGAGCAACTAAATTAATGATCCCTATAAGTTAAATAGCCTGCAGCTGTAGCCCTGTGGCACCTGATTCATCAGATCTCAGAAGCTAAGCAGGGTCGGGCCTGGTTAGTACTTGGATGGGAGACCGCCTTGGAACACCAGGTACTATAGGCTTGGAAGACGACCCTGCCAACCCACTCCTAAAAATCAATTTGCCACTGAAAACCCTATGAACAGCAAAGAAGCACTAAGAAGAGTGTTTCCCCTGTTGTATGTAGGGCCACTATGAGTCAGACACCAGCTGGACGGCACCTAACAACAACATCATGAGTTAAATAATTCCCAGATAAAGTAATGTGTCATGGTAGAGACATGTTGTAGAAGCACAGGGTAGAAAGAAATTCTCAACTAATGAAGCCACCAAAATGTGTGAAAAAGAGCAATTTGACTGCTGTGCTTTTGTTTATCAAAAATACTTATTGAGCCAGGCATGCTGGCTCAGCACTCAGGAGGTTGAAACAGGAGGATCATAAGTTTGAAGGCAGCCTGGGCTGCAAAGTAGTTCAGGTCCACCTGAGCTACATAGCAAGATCCTGCTTGGGAAGAAAAAACAAGCTTACTAAATATTTTTTGTAAAATATGTGGGTGAAAAAAAGAGCTACTGATTTTAGTCCTCTTAAATAGAGAAATCATTCCATCATTTCTTCCAACTGTTCAAGTATTCAGATCTCACTTTGAGGACTTAAAAATCTGTCAGGGGATTCTGAAACTTAAAATAGAAACCTCTCTTGGCAAATTGGAGAAAATGCACATTCTGTTCTGGGTTCAACTTGGCATCAGAGGCCTATATCTATTTGTTGTTTTTCCTTCTTGTCAAAAGCAGAACTTCCTTTCCAGGCATCTTTTCCCTAAAATAATATTGTAGTTTAAAAAAATCAGTTTGTCTCTTTGTAAGGTCACGGAAAACCCAACCCAGATTAAAGCAGTTATTCACTTTTTATTATGAGTCAAACCTTAACATAATCCATGTTTTGTTTTGTTTAAGACAGATACTCCTCAAGTAGCCATATATATTTTAGCCAAAGAGTAAGAACTTTTCCATTTTCAGGCAGTTGTCCCCTAGGAAAATCGGCAAGTTTGCAGAGTGTAACAACAAAAAAAGAAGTAGGAGATTTAAAGAAACACTGATTTATAAAGCAATTTCAGTTTTTATTTGATAATTGTCCTGGATTTACCTTGTTCTCTAAAATACCTTATTGAGTATTAAATAAATGCTGCTAGAACAATTTAGTTGGATATTTTTAGGTAGCAAGTAAAAAGAGGAAAGCAAGCCTTGCTTAGACAAAAGTTCCAGGATAACTGGCTTAAAACCAGAATATATTCCATCATGCAGGAAGATAATAGTGGAAAAGATAAGCAAAGTATATATTATGTACTATGTCCCCTCTCTACACTGAAAGAAGAAATATTATAATAAGTAAAATTTTATGATTTTATTTTAAAAATAGTATTATTTTAATACAAGTGACATCCTAATTGTAATTTCTTTTTACAACCTTAACAGTGCCTTTTATACTACTAAAGAGTCAATTGCAGTAGCAGCTTTAATTCACAAAGAAAAGCTTATGCAGTCTTGTCATTAATTAATGACTCAGAAAGCCCGTGAGTCTGATGTGTACTCTGTGATGCATGCAGTACTCTGAAGTACACCTGGCTCTGTTCTGTGTTTTTGAGGTGGCAAGCTGAACTGCTTATGAAATCAAAGGTGTGCTGCGATGACTTCTTGTAAAAGCAAGAGTATAAACTTTTTCTGTTCTCTTCCTGGTGTTGCCCCATTCCCTGGCTACTTGCTGGGCTTTCTTCAGGCCTGTCTTCCTGAGTTGAGGCTGACTACCCACATTGCATAGGGGAAAACTATACACCCCACTCCTAGGGTTATTTCTGTACACATTCATATTCACTTCAAAACAATATGTCACTTTTTCTCTCTTTTGCACAAGACTCCTGGGGGCTCCCTGTTATCCATCCTCATGACTTTGTCTTTCCATTTCCAGGCATGTAAGAGATTTCACTAACTATTCCTAAATCAAACTTGGTCCCAATGAATGGTAATTTCTGGTGAACATAGTACTTACCTGTCTCCCTTCGGGGTACACTAACTTCTCTCTGCTCCTTGGTTCTATATCATGCTAATTCTTTTTTTTCACAAGAAAATAGGAACCCTGGTCCCAAGGTGACTTTATCTGAGCAATGGTCCTTGTAATGGAATTTAGTCAAAGGCCTTTAGAAAGTCTTTCCTCTCCTTTTCTCTATCCTATTATACCTGCTGAAAGCATGTGTTTATGTCTTTGGTGTTGTGATTCTCCATTGCAGAGTTGGTCAAACTGCTCACTCCTTAAAGATTTATCCAGTGCTTAAAGGACTGAATTCGACTGATATGCTTACCATAATCCAAATCCCTGCCCTCCACCCACCACCCAGTCCTTCTTCCACTTGCAGGAGTCACATTTGCAATCTGGCACAGATATATGCACAGTACCTTGCATAGCAATGGATTCCAGTGCCCTAATTTCACTCTTGAGTTCCTACAAAACTCTCATTCAGCTTCCCTCCACTTGATGATTTATCTAGATTAATTGTGTCAATTTGGCAGAAGCTCTGATACAACCACTGTTGAATTTAATATCATCAATCTTCCATTTCTAGGAAAATATAGGACTGGTGATCTCCCTATGATCTTCTTCATTAAAAGCCACAGTTTAAGAATTCACTCATGACTTGTCATCATTCCATCCTTTGGAGAACTCTCCATTCCAACATTATCTGTCCTCAGTCCTCTCCCTTATGTTAAATTGTTCTCTCTGATTCATTGAAAGGAATTTGTTTTGTTGTTGTAGTTTCACATATAATGCGCTTCAGTTTCTTTGCATTTTGAAGACTGCCTTATTGCTAGATTATTCCCAATTTTCCATACATTTTAGAATTTCTTATTCTCATTATATGAATCATGTTTCCATTTAGGAAAAGAAACTGATTATACTGTGAAGTAAAATGTTTGAGTCCTCCAGTTACCCTTGCAACTGGGAATTAAGGGGGCATGGAATAATTTTGAATAAGGCTGTTTATACAAGACCATTGCATTTTTATTACAGCAATCTCCTCTAAAATTGGTAAACAATTAAATGAATAGGCATTCAAAATTCTAGAGGCACCTATCATAATGATTAATATCCATTCATTAATGTAAGAAATGCCTTGATCACTGTTTAAGGCAAAAGTGCTAGGTACTAGGAATCCAACTAATTGCAAAGAATCATCTGTGCCCCCAAAGATCTCACAATGTGAAGTCGAGTCACATTGTAAACATGTAAATAAATACACCAAAATGTCATATAATAGGTAAAGGTGAAAGGGAGAGTAATTGTCTCTACCTCCAAGAGAAGAGTTGTTTTCAGAGCAGGGAGAATGATGGTGTTGATCAGTGTCCTGATGTGAAGGTGGGAAGATTCTGGGCAGATTGTGGTGGAAAGGGTAGTGGCCAGGAGGCATTTTACAGTATGACTGTGCTGTGCACTGAAACAATAACCATAGTAGCAACTGAGACTAAGAGAGACAGCTAGGTATACCACAAGCAAGAGAACTTCATCCTGTGGGCAAAAGGAAATAATGAGAGTTTTAAACAATTAAACAATATGGTCAAATCCTTGATATACATGTTTAAGCAAGGAGATCACTTTGGAATTTATTGCAGTATTAAAAGCAAGAGACAATGGAAATAATGATAATGGAAGTGCATGGAAGTGGCTGGATTCAATGTAAAATTAAGAGATATGTTTAAGTATCTCCAACATTGGTTCAGCATAGTAGAAAATTAAGGAAGAGCAAGAAACCAAGGGTAACCCTTTCTAGGATTCATTTTGGAGTAACTAGGTACATGGAGTTCTAACAACTAGAAGAGAGATAAAGGGAAAAAAGTAGTTACTGTAGTTAGTATTAGAGTTGGGCTAAATATTATGGAAGAGTTCTGTAAAGTTCTATTTTGAACATACGTAGTTTGGCATGAGGTTTCCAACTGGAGATTTCCAATAAATAATTATACAATTCTGGTGCTCAGGCATAGAAACATACTCAGAGAGTCACTAGCGGAGGATTCAGTCAGTTTTCCATTCTCACCAGAAGTATTTCAGGTACTATGCTAAGAATAAAAGCAACAAAGAGGACTAATAAATGGCCCCTCTCTGAAGTCTAGTAAAGAACAAAGATACAATTATTATGTATTATTCTTCCAATATATCAAGCATAAGAATATTATTCATATGAATGATTTTTCTATATATTAAACCTTGTTCATACCGATTTTATTTACATTTCAGCCACATTATTATTTTAAGTACCTCTTTTGATCATTCTTAAGAGTAGCAATTTGCTGGGTATAGTAGCTTACACCTGTAATCCCAGTGACTTAGAAGGCTGAGGCAGGACGCCCACACACTTGAGGCCTGCCTGCATAACTTAGCAATACCTTGTCCCAAGATGAAAAATTTAAAAATGGGCTGAGTAGAGTACTTGCAAAGTATGTGCAAGGTTCTGGGTTCAACCCCTAAGTACCACACACATACACACAAACAAAACCATGATAGCAACTATCAAAGTAATAAATTACTAATATGATACTCTTTATGATTCCAAGGATATAAGAATAAACAGTTTAGACTGGGCACAGTGGTGCACACCTGTAATCCCAGCAACTCACAAGACAGAGGCAGGAGGATCATGAGTTTGAGGCCAGGGGCAGCCTGCATAATTTAGCAACACCTTGACTCAAAATAACAATTAAAAAATAGACTAGTGGTGCACCTCAATAGCAGAGCACTTGCAAAATATATGTGAGGCCCTGGGTTCAATCCCCCAGTGCCAGAAAAGAAAAACAATAATTTATTCCAGCTGGAAAATAATGTCACTGAAACATCCTTCTTACAGTGTACCTTTTATACCCTTTTCAAGTTTTGTGAAGGACAAGCTTGTCAGACTTCCTAAACTGATGAAGATTTGGCAGTTTCCATGTCAATTTAGGTTAAAGTAGAACTATTCAGAGTCCTTACTTTTGCTCCTTTAAGACACCAGCTCTCTTTGAAAAGTAAATATATAAGTAGAATTGGCTGAGGGTAGGAAATAATACTTGAAAAAAATATGTGATAAAAATAACTCCCCATATTTACCCTAACCTCAAATTTAGGAATTCTTTGACAAAAAATAAAACCTGAAATATGAAGTTTCTGAAGTTTGTTTAAATAAAGTATAGAGACTAAAATCATCTAGCGCATTTTTTTGTGAAACCCAAAGGAAAAATAAAATTCTGTTGTTTAAGTCCATTTGGTCATACATATTTCTCTGAATACCATCACATGTGTTGAGCAAGTGACATATACAAAGAATGAACAAGAAGATTCTGATGTCCCTTGAAAAAAAAAAGAAAAACTGAATAGAGTTTTTCAGAAATGTGCATTGAATTGTATTTCCACCCTTTTCTAAAATGGATGTGTTTATATAATGCATGCAGCCATGTGTCCTGCGATTTCTACAGAATGGAAAATGTCAAACTTCATTATCAAAAGTACTCCAAATGACATCCTGCCTTTTCTCTATTGTCATTAAACAGGGAAGGCCATGGTAAAATTTCAGTATTTGCTGTCAAAATGGCTTTAGCCACATTGTGTGGAGGGAAGATCATGGACAAATTAAGATGTAAGTTATTATTCCTTCTGTCTCCCTTTGCTTATCTCTGCTACCTACCACATTTCCTCACCCTTATTCTGGCCATTCCTCTCTGCCCATTTGTGTCTTTCCTCATTCTATGAGAGCTATTTGAAATGCACTCTTCTTTGATCTTTGTATTTTGTCATACAAATGTTTTCACATTAAATGTTAATGAAATGAACATTTCCCTCTTCTTAGGAACTATTATTATTCATAATTTGTTGCATATCACCAATCAGATTCTCTCTGATATTAAAGTAAGTTAAACACTCTTTTTAGTTCATTGTGCTGTACTGCCTTACTCAGACTTCATTAACTTGAGGACTTAACAGCCAAACTGGGCAAACTTTCCCTTTAGGTATGCTGAAACCAAAGCTTCTGACACATTTCTTCATTCTTCTTTGCCCGTGAAACTCAAAACACTGAGAACTCCAAGGATTCTAAGGCAGGCATGGCCTGGGTATCATTACAGGCGTTACAAAGAGAAAGTTTAGGCAGAATTAACTGGTTACCAATAAAAACATGGTCACTGAAGGGCACTGAGTGATTATAGGCCTTTATGCACATTTTGTCACTAAATGTGCTACAGTTTTTAATCAAAATAGGGCGGCACTTTGGTTGTTGTTTGTTTTAGATAAAGAAGCTGAAACTCACAGAGGTAAAGTAAATCACATAGCTAAGATGGTACCAGGATATGAACCATGACTTTTTTTTCACACACTAGAGGTTCTCACATCAGAATCACCTGGAGGACTTTTTAAAACACATACTTTGGGGTCCTGCCCCAGAATTTCTGATTCAGTAGACCTAAGGTATAGGCAGAGAGCAAGAATTTTCATTTTTAACTAATTTAAAATGATATTGAGCAGGGCACAGTGGCGTACGCCTGTAATCCTGAGGCTGAGGCAGGAAGATTGAGAGTTCAAAGCCAGAACAGCTGCAAAATTTAGCAAGACCCTGTCTCAAGATAAAAAGTAACAAGGAGGCTGGCAGTGCAACTCAGTGATAGAAACACTTGCCAACCATGCACGAGGTCCTGGGATCAACCTCTCAGCACTGCAAAAAAAAGAAAAAAAAAGATATTGATGCTATTGTTTAAAGAATGATGTTGGTACTACTGTTTGAAATAATGGAATAGGGATAAGGGTGTTCCATATCGCCCTTTCCCATACCCTAAATATTAGGAGTTTGCATTGTAATGCTGCCTTAGAAAGGGCATTGCCATGGAAGTTGGGAGTTGTCAGTTGCAAGCCCAACCACGTGGCTAATTTGCTAAGTTACACTGTGGAAGTTACTTTGCTTGTTTAGTCCTGAGCTTGCTTCCACATCCTAAATTTGAGGATTTTATTAGGTACTTGTAGAGTCCCACCTAGCCACAGCCATCTGTGATTCCCAGCCATGAAGCTTTTCCCTCCTCTGCTTCCTGTCAGCTTGTGAGTGTGCCTCTTGCTTCTTGATGACCAAGAAGGGGAGAGTGAAGGAAGATCCCAAAAATCCTCTGCTCCTTTGGAATTTCCCCAGTCATGAACCAAGTCAGAGTTCTCTTGTTGGCCCAGTAGATAAGAGAAAGGGACCACAAAACCCCAGGTAGCCACTGGCTTCCCTAACCTCTGGCTTCCCTAACCTCTTCCTTTCCTGGAATGGTCAAAGGCAGCCAGGCTTCAGAGAAGCCTAACCAGACCAAATATGGGTCAGTTTGGTTTCTCTTTGGTTAGCCTGGGAGATATTGAAACTGAAAACTACCTACCTCAGTGCTTGATTGACATGTAATAGCTGAATTAGAAGGTACTGAAACCAATGGCTTTTTTTTTTTTTAATGGGTTTAGAGTAATCCAGCGGATGCTTCCTTCAGGGTTAGCTAGGAAGAGAAAGTTTTTTAGTAAAACCAACCAAAGTAGAAGAAGAAACCCCTATAGGCCTTGCCTGTTGACCTCATATCACACTTGGCCGTTTGTGCTAAGGACATTTAGATAAATGTTGTAAAACATCTTAGTAAACATTTCCAAATAATATTATGTTAATCATTACCTGGGATTAAAGGATCACACATTAGCATAAGTTTGAGGAAAATTGATTGAAAATAAAAACAGTTTTCCAAACTTCAGAACTCCTCCAACCCTTTCCCATAGCAGGTTAATCCTGTGCCCTGGAGGACCCAGGTGTCTCCCATTCATCCACGTGGCTTTCTTCAGGGTCAGGTTTTATCCCCCTCCTGAAGGGAAGGACAGTGAGCAGTTTCAGGGGTCTCATCTCCCTGCAGCCTGGAAGTCTCACTGCCCATCTCAGGCTAATTTCTAAAACAGCTACTGGTAAGAGAAATAGCATGGCCGTGGCGATGGTTGGAGTCACCCACTTTCACCTCTTGGGTGGGGAAGGGCCACTCTGCCTTTAGCTCAGGAACAAATCTGGGGCAATAGAGATGAAGTGAATGGCCGTGAGGCAAGCAACTGACAATGTTGACACAGTTAGGAAGCTCAAGCTGGTCCTGAGCAGATCTTTCCCAGTTATCAGAACCTTACAGTTCTCCTACAAACCCAGGAGTTCAAAGGTAACAGTGTAACTACTACAATGGTTTCTTCTCTCTCCATCCTACCACCATCCAAAAACCACAGCTATCCAAGCAGGCCTGCCTTCTAGTGGCCAGTCAGTCCTCTTCAGTAGGGTGAAGTTGCAGCCAAGGCTGCGTCCCGTTGGAGGTAGGCTAAGGTCTCCAGTCAGTTGAAATGAGCTCCACCACATAACCGATTCTGGAGAGAAACAGATGATATGATCACAGTGCATCACATACTTCCCTCTGAAAGCAGCAGCCATAATTGCAGTCCTACATGTCCCCAGTTCTCTGAACAGTCACTCTTCATAAAAGTAATCCCGGGAAGATGGTTTTAGTGGCTTCCAGGTAACACAGTTGAAAGCAATTTGACCAAAAACAATTTAGCGGAAAACAGTTTATTTCAAAGAACTCTCCAAAATGTCTGTTTTCCAAAAATAAATATCCTCAATCACCAATATTTCTAGTTTCAATGATAATTATTGACTGAACAATTGCAGGAATATCTATTCACAGCAATGGCTGCTTGTTGGAAAGTGGGATTATGGGTATTTTCTACAGTCTTGCTGGCTTTCATTTTTAGGGAGAAAGAGGGCAGAGTCATGATTTTATGTGTTACTTTTATTATAAGAAAAGGTAAAATGAAAGGATGTAGATTCTTTCAAGGTTTGCTCATTTTGTTTTCCTTTCCATAAATTTTTATGATCCACTTTAAGCAAATGTACCAGCTGTGGTCATTTGGCAATTTTTCCATTTTTGTGCACAGAGATATTTAGTTTGTTCCAACTAGCGCCTTTGTGTTGGAGAGCACAGATCAAGAATAATTGACTCAAATTTTTATAAACCAAACATGGAAAAAAACGACAGAAAAATTGAAGCTGGGGTTTTTTTTAAAAAAAAATGCTTTAAAATCTATTAAAATGGACAATTAGCTCAGTGTTGCATCATGATTTCTAACACCAAGGGCCACTTCCAACTGATATTCAAGGCATTCACTGTGCAACTCCAGGGACATCTCTGACCCATCCTAGGGGAAGAAGGGTGCCCTCTGCAGGTGTAAGATATGGTAACCTATACTGCTTTTCTGTTCACTTGTTCTCATCTGACTATAAACTACTGCTTTAATGGGTTGGAACACTTGTCTATACTTCTGCCTTGAGGATCCTGGACAGTCCTCAGGATATTAAGGAATTTCAAGTCTGCTGCCATAAGCCTGGAATGTCATGTGCTTCTCTACAGCTACTGGGGAGATGCATTCTCTTTAGTTTGAAAGACTCCCATTACGGCAAACACCTTACACATGTTAAGTTTCTGTCACTGAACTTGTTGATCTGTCTCCACAACCACCTCTAGTGTAGTATTAAATTACTGGCCTGCTTTCAATTTTTCAGTGTTTCCCTCAACATCCTCCAGACACAAGCTGAACCCCTTAGCAGAGTTTACAGCGCTCTTCAGATCTCAGTTTCACTCTTCATCACTACAAGCTAGTCTTTCTGTAAGCTCATTGCTTAGCACAATTTCACACAGTTAATATGTGCCAGGTTGATTTTAGTTAAACGGATCATTGAATGCAAATTCTTCTAATGTATTTATCATCATATGATGCTGTAAGAAATACAAAGGTGATCTAATTTGAAGCCTTATAGAAAAATCCCATTAGGAAAGCAAAGTCTAAACATAAGAAGTCAATGACAGAAGAATGCAATATGAAATTAATAATCAAAACAGCTAAAATGTGTGCACAGTGTCCTATGTGCCAACCATCATTCTGAGTGCTTCGCTTCTCTTAACTAATTTAATCCTTGAAATAACCTATATGTAAATTCCTATGTAACCTATACCTGCACCCGTACCCTGGTGTCCAATCCCATCTGATCTCAGAAGCTAAGCAGGGTCAGGCCTGGTTAGTACTTGGATGGGAGACCACCTGGAAATGCACACTATAGATTTGGGAGAAGGACCCAGCAACCCACTCCCAAAAAACAATCAGCCATTGAAAACCCTCTGAATAGCAGAGAAGCACTGACAATAGTGTTTTACCTGTTGTACAAAGAGTTGCTATGAGTCGGATACTGACTTAGCATCTAACAATACAGCCTATGTATGCACATATACTTTGCAAGCATATTTCCCAGGCCCCCAAACTAAACATATATCATTTTAATATCTTTTTCAGAGTCCCCTTATTTCATTTTTAAACCTGACTGGCCATTAACATCCACATCCCATTAGTCCCAGCAATCTAGCCCTAGTTTACCTAGGAATAAATGAGGTTGATACTAGTTTCATGTGTGTAGAAGGCACCCTTTGGCACTCTCCTTGCTTGTACTCTACAGATGTCTGAATTATTTTAGTGAGTGATTTGAAAAGCATAGACTACTTTGCAAAGTGTGCCCTGATGTGGAACGTCAAAGGCTAGAAGATAATCAGGCTGACCTCTGTTACAATCATCCAACCTGACCCCAAACAAACAAGATAGTAGCTCTCGTAAGAAAGTCAACTTGCTTCTCCTAGGTTTCTTTTTCTCCCTTTCAACTGGAATTCTTCAGATTCTATATTTGAAATTACATAACAGTTTGTGCTATTTTCAGGGGGTTTTTTTAACTAGTTTTAATGGAACATAAGACAATATTCACTAAGTAAACAACATTGCAAAAGTGAATGAGAATAATTTTTTTGGTTCAGATAGAATTTATTTCTTTAATTGACAGATAAAATTGTATTTATGTTTTTATTGGGTACAATAAATTTTGATATATAAATAAATTTGGGGATGGTTGTTGTTGTTAGGTGTCCTCAAGTTGTGTCTGACTCATAGTGACCCTGTGTACAACAGAAGGAAACACTACCCAACACTGCCATGAACACAATCCCTTTATGTTTAAGCTCATTATTTAAGCCAGTTGTCAATCCATCTAGTTGAGTGTCTTTCTTCCCCCACTGACCTGCCTAATTAACATATGCATTATTTCAGCTATTTTTTGTGAGGAGAATATTTGACATCTATTTTCCTTGCTTTTGTTTGTTTCTTTGTTTTGCAGTACTGGAGGTTGAACCCAGGGCCTTACGTTTGCATGCTTTGCAAGTGCTGTACCGCTGAACTGCATCCTCCACCCATTTTTTTACTTTTTGAGACAGGGTCTTGCTAAATTACACAGACTGCCTCTGGTCTCAACATTGCAATCCTCCTGCCTCCACCTTCTGAGTCTCTGGGATTATAGGTGTGCACCACTGCACCCGGCTTTTTCCTTGCATTTTTTAAACATGCCATATATTGTCTTTAACTGTAGTCACCATGCTATACAAAGCTCTCTTGAACTTAATTGCTTTTATGTAACTGTAATTATGTATCCTTTAACCATTATCTTTCTAACCTTTCCTCTCCTCCAACCACTCCAGTCTCTGATAACTGCCTTTCTACTCTCTACTGCTCTGAGATCAACGCTTTTAGATTCCACAAACAAGTGAAATTGTATGATATTTGACTTTCTGTGCCTGGCTTAATTCACTTAACAATGTCCTCCAAGTTCATCCACATTGATGCAAATGACAGGGTTTTCTTATTTTTGTGTTTGAATAATATTCTACTGTGTGTGTGTGTGTGTGTGTGTGTGTGTGTGTGTGTGTTGTTGTTAGGTGCCATCAAGTCATGTCCAACTCATAGCGACCCTCATAGGGTTTTCAATGGCAGACTGTTTTGGGATTGCCTTGGGAGTGGGTTGCCACATCCTTCTCCCATTTTGTGGGGCTGAGAATCAAACTTGGGACCTCAGAGACTGCAGAACAGTGCTCTACCAACTGAGCTAAATACCATGTATATATATATATTATTTATATATATTTATATATATATGTGTATATATATATATATTATATATACATATATATAATATATATATAAATATATATATGTATATATATATAAATATATATATAATATATATATACATATATATAAATATATATAAATAATATATATATATATGGCTGGGATTTAGCTCAGTTGGTAGAATGTGCCTGCTTTGCACTCTCTGAGGACCCAGGTTTGATTCCTAGCACTGCAAAAATGGGAGAAGGATGTGGCACTCCTCTCCTGAAAACAATCCCGAAACAATCAGCCATTGAAAACCCTATGAGGGTAACTATGAGTTGGACACATCTGAATGGCACCTAACAATATGTGTGTGTGTGTGTGTGTATCTTTACCACATTTTCTTTATCCATCTGTTAATGAATATTTAGGTTTACTCCATATCTTGACTATTGTGAATAATGCAGCAATTTACACAAGAGTGCAATTATCTCTTCAACAAACTAATTTCACTTCTTTTGTCTATCCATCCAGCAGTAGGATTGCTGTGTCATATGGTAGTCTTTATTTTTAATTTTTTGATTTACCTTTATCCTGTATATCATAGTGGCTGTACTAGTTTATATTCCCACCAACAGGGTGTAAGGATTCACTCTTTTCCAAATTCTTTCCAACACTTATTATCTTTGTCTTTTTGGTATAGCCATTCTTACTGGAGGAAGGTGATATCAATTGTGGTTTTATTTGCATTTCCCTGATGATTAGTAACACTGAGCATGTTTTATACACATATTGTCCTTTTGTATGCCCTCTTTTGGGAAATATCTGTTTGAGTCTTTTGTCCATTTTTATGTCAGGTTATTTGTATTTTTGCTATTGAATTGTTGGAGCTCCTTATATATTTTCAGTATTAACCCCAGATAGAATTTCCACAGTCTTATCATCATTAAACTATTTGAAATCTAGGAGAAATCCTTTATAACTGGATATTTAAAGGAAATGATACAATTCACATCCTCAAAACATAATCCAGTAAAAGCCTATACTATGCTTAATCCCTGTCTGAAGTTTGAAAGCAGTGTCTTCAGATGACATTTTGACCTTGAAAAAATAAACCCAAAATAAACAAAAGTAGCACACTGAACTTACAGTTTATCCCAGCACCTGTGCTGACTACTGACAATCTGGTTAACATGGTGATAAACTAGTACAATTCTTTCATTCTGATAGTGATTTCCAAAGAGGAATTACAAACTACCTTAGTAAATTATACCATTAATATTCATTAAGTGCAATAGTGGCAGAAATTAAAGAGTAGAGGTTCAGTGAAACTAGAGGCACTTGGTGAATAATACAAGACCTTGACTTTACCTCATTGATCATCTACAAGGCCAGGCTTCCTGTTCACTACAAGAGTCAAAAGCCCCTTCCCCATAAATCTAATGCCTTCTGTCCCAAATGCTATGATTTATGGAAAGTTTTCTGCTTCAGTGGGAAGTTAATCAAGTGTTTTTGTTACATGTTTATTTCTATCACATTTTTTTCATTTTTTAAATATCTTAATCCTAAACCTAAAAGTTTTAGTAATATTATAGATGGATAAATTGCTAACCAGGTACACAGATACACATACACACTCCAACTTCATAAAATTTTCATTGTATGTTTCAAATGAGGTCAGCATATTTCTTACAAACACAAAAAAATTACTTCTATCAAGTTATATATGGGTTGGTAATTGACCTCAAAACAATCTTCTGTCTTATCAAAACACGTTAATTTTTAACAAAATTACCATTTAATGCTATGATCCAGAATCGTCTACAAAAAGCACTAGAAAAATACCATGCTGGCAATATTTCAGCATATAAATTAGCTTTTACATTATTCTTTCATTAAAAATATTCATTCTGCCACATTTTTTGTTATTTGTGTTATGTTGGACTAAAACTATAGAATGTTCATGTGATAACTATCTTAATCCTATCCCTCCTATCAGATATTTTCTCAATGATTTCTGACTCCAGTGGAGTGATGGTTTATGGACGATATGACCAATTCCTTCGGGAAGTTCTCAAGCTACCCACCGCAGTTTTTGAAGGGCCTTCATTTGGTTACACAGAACAGTCAGCTAGATCCTGCTTCTCTCAACAGGTAATACTTTTAAAGAAATGGTTCTCAAACAGTTGTTGCTCTCCTTCTGTGCAGTATTTCCAGTCAAAGATGCCCAAGTTGTTCTTCATGACAGTACTCTCAAGTATATGTTCCTGCCTCTGACAAATGACTTCTGAGCCAGTAACTAACCTAACACACCTGGATGATAATAATAATACCCAATGTTCACTGACTATTTGACAGGCACCATGCTAAGTTCTTGACTTCCTTTGACTAATTTAATCCTTACTAGAACCTGCACCCTCAACATCATTATTATTATTATCACTGTACTATCAAAATGGCTGAATTGTCACTCAGCCCCATATGACACGTCTGACCCAGCACCATACTTTACCACTATTCAGCAAAAGAAAAGGAAAAGTCACCTCACATGTCACATTCTGATCTGGGTGGTCTAACACATAGCAAACACAGCTACCTAAGTCTTTCACAACATGATACATTTAAGGTTCCAAATGATGTGTTTTAACTGGACATGATGCAAGGGAAGCTGCTTAGTTTTGGGGTCTCTACAGGTTGTACCTATCTGGACATACAGAAGGACCACATGCCCATTCTCCAGCATAGCACCGTCCTAGTTTATAAATCCATATTTTGAAGACTTGTTTATAATGTTTCAAAACTCCAAACTACCCACATATGCTCTCTAAAAGGATTCCTTAAATAAGAAATTGGAGTAATTAAAATAAAAAAGAAAGAAAGAAAGAAAGCCTGTAAAAAGTCACTCTGATTGTCCAGCTAGTCAATATCATCAGTCTGCTTACTTGGTCATCTGGGACGTCAAAACTGCACCAAGAATCCCTATGAATTATGAATTCATGTAGACTCATAAATGCATCTATATGATTAGTAAAGATATGGTTTGCTGCACTAACTGCTAACTGTGCTCCCATGTCCTCTTACCCAACGGGGCCTTTCTGACCTCCCCATGTCTGCATGTCCCCACACCCAGGGCTTAGGTGCTCCTGTGTGCTCCTCCTTAACTCTGCCCCCAACTAGACCAAGTTCCTGTGTCACTAATTTCCCATAGGACTTGGCATTCTGCCTATCTAACTGTATTTTGGTACCCATTATCCAATCTCCCTGTACTCTTCTTCTCCCTACTACCATTACCAGCCTCTAGCAACCACAATTCTATTCTCTTCTCAAGCTTAGCATTTTCATCTTCCTTGTGAATGAGAACATGCAGTATTTGTCTTTCTGTGCTTGGATTTTTTTTTACACTTAAAAGGACTTGCGTTTTCAGAAAGAACTATATAAGATGTTCCCATGCTAAAACTTCTTTTGTAAATATCCTAGATGTCTCTTTATGTTGTCATTGTTGTTAGGTGCCATAGAATTGAGTCCAACTCATAGTGATGCCCATGTACAACAGGCAAAACATTATCAGACATTATGCCATGGGTGGCACTATGTCTGTTTCACTGCTATTCACAGGGTTTTCAATGGCTGATTATTTCAGGATTGTTACAGGAGAGGGCTACCAAGTCCTTCTCCCATTTTTGTGGTGCTGAGGATCAAACCCAGGGCCTCAAAGAATACAGAGTGGCACTCTACCAACTGAGCTAAACCCCAGCCCTGTCCCTTTACACTGTCATTTATATATCCTTCCTGATGAAAACTTCACACATGTCAAAAATTGCAATAACATTTTTGGAAATGTCAAAGTTCCATCTACTTTGATATTCTAGTTCAAAATATGAAATAAAACAGTGATTTCTACACATGAATGTGTAATTTTGTTAATCATACTAATACAATATACATATTAATATAGCTTACCTTTTTTGTCATTTTTGAAAGAAACTTATAACACATTCCTTTTCTACATCAAAAAGCACCAGCATAAAGAGACAGAAGCAGACTGAATTAAGAGGAACGATGTTAAGAATTAAGAGGAAAAAGGAGAATTTTTTAAACCTTAGAACATTCTCCCCAACAGAATCCCCTTCTGATCTTACATAACAGAGCCATTTGCATTAGCCATTTAGTGCTTAAGTTAAGGATGCTCAGAAGGAAATTGTTCACAAATTTCTAAGGCTGATCATGGGAGAATTATGGAAGATGCAATGGCCTCTATTGAGTAACATTCTATGGAGAATTTCAATTGCTCACCTTTCCTCGTCATTTTCACACTGTCCCTCATCTGTGAAAGGGAAACTCACAGAATTATTTATCTCTCTGGGATGCTATTGACTCAGACCTGATGGAAAAAATCAGTTTCATTTATGTTAATGTATAAAAAGCCATCAATGTTTTCAATTCTGAATTAGTTTAATGCCACATTTGGCCTGTTCTCTCTATATTAGGGGCCAGTTGAATGTCTTGTTTCTTCAGTCTGGAAAGATATTTACATAGCAGATAAATTAAGATTACTCTCTGATCTAAATCTTTGTGATTTTTTTTCAATGCAGAAAAAGGTCACAT
Organism: Pedetes capensis; assembly: GCA_007922755.1. Classification (NCBI taxonomy): domain Eukaryota; kingdom Metazoa; phylum Chordata; class Mammalia; order Rodentia; family Pedetidae; genus Pedetes; species Pedetes capensis. Next base: position 94,134 of record VMDO01002739.1, on the reverse strand, counting down.
TGAATGGTTTCTTGGACACGCTTATGTCAGATCCCCCCCCACAGTGTCTGGTCTGGTTGCCTCTCCTGCATCGGCTGGCAAATGTAGAAAATGGTGAGTAGGTACTGCGAAGCAAAGACAGTTTTTACATTATTGAAATTAGACTATCAAGTCTACAGCTGTTTAGCTCATTTCAGTGTCTTAGGAAAGTCTACTTAGCAGTTCTTAGTTCTGTTCAGGATAGAATTAACCCATTTTCCCAATCAAGAAAGCCTTATAGGACCACTGCAAAATTACAACTGGCAGTACTAAAAACTTACTAAGTTTCATTGTGTACCTCTTAGTTACAAGTCAGGTGTGTGCAATAAGGACTGTGCAATTTTCCAGTATGTATTTTTAGATCTCAATTTGTAGTACTGATATACATGGCACTATTTCTTCCATTGCAGTCAGCCACAAATAGGTAGGCGAATGGCAAAATAACACCTTGCTAATCTTAAAACATATGCTCCAAATTATAAACTTTCAATAGTTGTATTTATGTTAAAGCTAAGATTAATGTAACTTTTGTACCATATTTCTTTAAAACAAAAAGTATTTCTAGGATAAAAGGATTTACTGTGGACACACCCAGATTTAACTATGAAATACAACTTAGCACAAAAACTAAAGAAATCTAAACATGGAATAGTTCAGTGCCTCCATCTAATGTTTAGGTGTTCAGATTTATTGTTTAACTCTGAAATTTCTGCACATTTAAATAGAAAGTAATTTATCCTATGTCTCTTGCTAGAATTTTAATGTCTATGTACTTCTTTAATATACTTTGGGGCTAAAGTTGCCTTCACTTAAAATTCTCATTCAGAATTTTTAGCATCTGGCTTTATTATCTCAGTTAAAAGTTATGAATTTATCCTGTTTTTCTTATGGATAAAATTTAGAGGATAAACTTACTAGTTTTTATTGTAAGTACTAAAAATCATAAATTTTTAATATTTCTTATTCAAGTGCAGAAGCAAAAAGCAATCAAGGTCTGTATTATGATGTAGGATGAGTTGAGATTACTGTTTATCATCTAAGGACTAGTCATTTTCTAATCATAAAGCTGTGATTTCATTCCTGCTTTTTAATATTTCCTGTTGTGGTTTATCAGTTTCTTAGGTGCTTGTCCCAGGGAAGTTACCCTAGATTCAAGCCCTACCCTTGTATTCCCCAAGTGCCAGGAAAGGGAGCTCGTTTAGAAGGCAGCACACAGGTTATGTCCTTGTTTTCACATCTTACTTTTAATCTTCATTTATTCTTGCTTGCATTATTTTTCCTGGTTGGCTAGCCATAGAATAACTTTACCAAAAGCAAGAATTGTTGTTATCAGTGCTGTTGTTGTCTTAGTATCTTGAGCTCATACCATGTAGATAATTACTTGAATTTGATCATTTATTAGCTTTGAATATCAAATATTTTATCTTTTCTGTTTTGCAATTCTAATTTCCTACCAAATCAAGTTAAGTGTCTCTTGAACTATCTGACTTAGAACTGTGTTCAGATAATTTCCACATCTTTGGGTCCTGTCCATCTGCCTCAAAAAAGAAAAAGTATCTGTTAGTTGAGGGCAATGTTACTCATCAAATAAACCCATAAGCCACTCCATTTTTTCTTAAAGCAACTCAGTGCCCTCATCCAGTTCTTCTGTTACCCCCATTTCCCTTTCTTTTCTTCCTTTCATTTTCCATTTCATTAATATTTCCTCTTTATGCACTGGACAGTCAATAGTATTCATCCATTGCGCTTCTGAGTCTTCAGTGAGCTATACTGGTCTCCAGGAGACAGACAGCAGTTAGGGAGAAAGGCAAGTCAATTTAGGTAATTTATATTTTTGTGGTGTAAGACATGGGAGTAGAGAGAGCAAATGGAATTACCAAGATTTGTGTCATTAAAAGGATGCCCAGTCTCGGTCCCATTTCATTTCTCCTACCGCCACATAAATACTTGAAGAAGCTATTGAGATTCTGGGAATAAACCAAATGCTTCTCTAAGCCAAAATTGACTGTGGTCTAGAATTATGACACACAGTAGAAAAATATAATTCCTTTTAGGCTGTGTTTTTCTTTTTTTTCTGGTTCATACTTCATTTCCCTGCTTTCTCCTTGTTTACTTCCCTCTTAGTCTTCCATCCAGTTGAGTGTTCCTACTGCCACAGCGAGAGTATGATGGGATTTCGCTACCGATGCCAACAGTGTCACAATTACCAGCTCTGTCAGGATTGCTTCTGGAGGGGGCATGCTGGAGGTTCCCATAGCAACCAGCACCAAATGAAGGAATACACATCATGGGTAAGTGAAGTCTGCACAAGGCTTAAAGTTGCATGTGTGAGTGGTGTCCAGAACGAAAGGATGGTGACAGAAGTAGGGAACTAACTTAACTTCCACTCCAAGTCTGACATTCTATTCCCCCTTCCCTACCATCTCTCATCCAACTGGGACCTCTTATTCTATCTGAGCCCAGTGTAGCTTTCTGAAACTTAAAATATAGGAAGGCTCAAACTATGTTACTTCTTGGAATATAGACAATTCTGTACAGATTTAAATAACTGAACAGCAAGGATCTTCTGGGACATAGTCTTATTTTCACAGTATGTTGGGGGCTTTTGTAAGTTTTTGTTTTGCTTTGTTTTTGTAGAAATTGCTGAAAAGTATCATTAGTTTTGTTTTTCTCAGATCCTTGGGCTTTTTAAATGCGTGACCAGAGTACTAAGGGGAGAAGTACAAGAGTATGGGCTTAACAATATCGTTCCATTTTACATTTTGGCAGAGGGTTGAAGAGGAGAGACTATGGTTGTGTTAGCAAATCATCTTTTCATGAAGAGTGTGAGTGATTACCTTGGTAAAGGTGGCATGTGTGTGCTTGTGACAAATGCATTCTCAGGAGCCCATAGCACTAAGTCTCTGAGAGGAATGTGATTCCCTCTCAGTAGGCTTGCTGTTTAAATGGCTTGTGGCTTCCTGACCACTTATCTCAGTTAAACCCAAAAATCAGTTCTAGCAGTATTGCTCTTATGTTTATTCAAATATTTCTCTATGCATGGATTGATTTTTGTGGGATATATTGTGAGCCTGTTGATATATCCAGATTTAAATATGAAATACAATTTAAGACAAGCCCCTCTTGAAATAGTGCTATCATAAGAAAATGCAATGTTTTAATGCATTTTCCATACTTAGAAGTATTTCAATTCAACCTATAACCTTTACTTAAAAGGTAATGTACTGTTATTTTTTAAAAATAGCTGAATATAGTGGTGCACCCCCGTCTCCTAGCACTTGTGACACAGAACAGGGATATTGTGAGTTTAAGGCCAACCTGGGCTATATAGCAAGTTTGAGGCCAGCCTGGGACACATAGTGCTACATAGTGAGACCCTGTCTTGAAAAAATAAATATATAAGAAAAAAAGAAAAAGGAAAAAAGATCTTTGGAATATGCATCTTAAATCAAAATATTCTTTCTAGGAAATACTGTTGGGCACTGATATACAGTATCCTTATGTTAATAGTTCATCACCTGTTCGATTCTGACTTCAAGTAGTAGTTCTACGCAATGACAGAGTATACTGAGAGCTTTGTGCCAGGTCAGATAAATGCAGATCATGAACTACAATTTAGTACAGAAGATAGGAGCAAACATTCTCTGGTTTGTTAATGTCAATGTATCAATTTTCAAACTTCTATCTCATCTCCTGCAGGGTTGGTATTTGCAAACTAAGTTGTTTTATCTAAATGCTAAAGCCACATTAGGTGCTTAGGGGTCCCTCTTTCTTAGGGATTGTGAACTTAAAATTGGATGTGAGGACACTGTCTTTACAAAGATGTATCCACTTCCACAAGAGAACAAAGGAGCCCAGTGGCTTATGGGTGAAGCTGGTACTCATTTAAGTGTCCTAAGAATTACACCTCCTGACACAAGCCAAAAAGTAACTTCTTAAACAATGCTCCTGCCAGGTGCCACAGCGTATACCTGTCATCCCAGTAACATGGAAGGCTGAAGCATGAAGATCGTGAGTTCAAGGCCAGAGGCAGCCTGTGAAACTTAGTGAGACCTTGTCCCAGAATTAAAAATAAAAAAGGGGTCAATGATCTAAGACTTCTGATATGTTAATGGCAGATTAGACGCAGGTGTCATATGATGCTTTGAAACAAAGGAGTCAGGAGAGGAAAGAATAAGCTTTATCCTAAGCAGAGAAAATCAAGAGAAGCACAGAAATCACAAAGGAGGAGATAGAATAGCCTCAGTACAGAGCAAACAGAAGAGCTGTGCCATGAGAAGGAGCAAGCAAGGATGGCCCCAGTTTTGTGGCACCCCAGGTGGGAGAAGCCCCTCCCAAAAGTTAAGCCAGACCCTCTTCATCCTGCTAAGCAGTCTGGCAGTAAACAAAGACAAGTCACTAAACATGAGCCCTGGGAGCATCACTACAGCACCCAGGAGTGATGCAGACAATTGTGAGACTATGGGAAAACCCAAAGCAAACTCACTCGCCTGCTGAACCAGCAGTAGTGTGGAAGCCAAGGTCACTGGGCATGGTTTTAAGCCATGCCCAGAGTCCCAACAACCACATAAACAGCTTGGTGTGCTATAGACCCCAGTCAGACAAATAAGAAATGTCCAGGTACCCGTAGACATGCAACTACCCAACCAACTCAGTCACAAATTAAACTCTGTGAGCCACAGCTAGAGATACTACACCTTGTAGATCTGCAGCCTCAGGTCTCATTGCTACCCTTCTGACACATATAGAAAGAGGCACCTGTACAACTGAACAAGACTCCTGGCCTGGGCAATGCAGCTAGCAGGAGACCCTGACAGAATACAAAACTGAAAGACCCTCTGTAGTACCTGCTCCAACACTTGCTCTTGGTATTATTTTTTTAACAAGGTTTAATGTTGTCAGCAGATACTCTGATCCTAAATTAAACTAATTTTATTCATAAACTTTTTTCTTCATTGAGCAACAGATTTTGCTCAAATTTTGTCCATAAAGCCATAAAGAAAAATGCTCTGCCTCCTTCTCTACTAACAATCTTCTCTATTCTTCATTGTCTTACCCACATCTCAGTCCACCTAGCTGCTTATTTCTTCCTCCTTTTTCTCCATGACATTCTGTTATCTTACTCATCTACAACTTTTACCTCCACCCTTGGCGTAACTAACATTATTATTCAGGCTATCCTGTATCTTAAACTCATTGATGATATACAAGTTAGCATAAAACAATTTTAATTATACAGTAATCATACATGTGGTTTGGCTAGGTGATGCTACTGTAGTAGACATTTCCCTTCCAGTCTCTGAGGATGCATTGGGGACTGAGCCCTCAAGAGAGGGCTGCTAATAAAGAAGACTTCTAAATCAGTCCTGAAGAAACTTCCACCCCAACAGATAAGCAAATCACAACAAAGAAATACAAGAAACATGAAAAAGCAAGATGCCACAATTCTGCCAAAGGGTCATAACCCCCCAACACACAAAGCCAAAGACCAGAACAGCTGAAATGTTGGACAAAGAATTCAGAAGTCTAATTATAAAAATGATTAATGACCTCAAAGAGGATAAAAATATGCAAATGAATAAATTGGGAAGGTCAATCCAAGTTCTGGATGAGAAATTCATCAAGGAAATTGAAATTATGAAAATTGGAAATGTTGGAAATGAAAAACACAATAAATCAAATAAAAAGCACAGTGTAAAGTAACACTAGTAGAATAGACCAAATAAAAGAAAGAATATTAAGGATGGAAGACAAAGTGGAAGACATGCTATACTAAGGCATCAGTACAGAAAAGAAAATAAACAAATATGACCACAGCTTTCAAGAATTGTGGGACATGATAAACAGATCAAACTTAAGAATCCCTGAGATAGAAATACCTGAGATTAAAACCAAAGGCATAGAAAATCAACTCAATGAAATGACAGCAGAAACCTTCCCAAAACGAGGGGAAGATATGGACACAAAAACACAAGTGACATTTAGAGCCCCAAATAGATATGACCAGAAAAGATCCTCTCCATGTCACATTATAGTTAAAACACTAACACTAGAAAGTTGCAAGGGACAAACACCAACTCAACAAAGGCAACTGCATCAGAATAACATCAAACCTCTCATCAGCAACTCTAAAAGCCATAAAAGCGTGGAATGACACATTTTAACCCCCAAAAGCTAATAACTTCCAACCAAGATTACTATATCCAGCAAAGCTAGCCTTTAAAATTGATGAAGAAATAAAGACACTCCAAAACAAGCATAAACTTAATCAATTCATGACCCCTAAGCCAACATTGGGGCTGGGATTTAGCTCAGTGGGTACAGCGCTGCACTGCAGTCTCTGAGGCCCTGATTTCAATTCCCAGCACCGCAAAAATGGGAGAAGGACCTGGCAATCCACTCCCAAGGAAATCCCGAAGCACTCAGCCATTGAAAACCCTATGAGGGTCGCTATGAGTCGGATACCGACTCGACGGCTCCTAACAACAACAACAACAACAACATTCACTGAGGGCCGCTTCTGTGTGGGACCCTGTACCCCACACATTAAGCTCATTTCCCTTTTCCCAAGCCAACATTGCAGAAGATACCTAAGGAATCCTACACACAGAGGAAGATGAAATACAGGAACAAACATGTAAACCCAGGAAAAATAAATCCTATCAGAAAAACAAATGGACAAATAAGAGCTATAATAGAAGTATGTACACTATAGTAAACTGGCAAACCACTAATATGACCACAGGAGAAAGAAAATAACAACCAGCAACCAAACGAACTATGAAAACAACCAACAAAATCACACAAAACACAAAATTCCTTTCAATAATGACATGTTATAGGTAGGTGCTACTGAGTCAGGTCCAACTCAGAGAACTTTATAGGATTTTCAGTGGCTGATTGTTTCAGGATTGTTTTGAGAGTGGATTGCCACATCTTTCTCCCATTTTTGCAGTGCTAGGGATCGAACCTGGGTCCTCAGACAGTATGGAGCAGCTCTCTACCAACTGAGCTAAACCCCAGCACCCTAAATATAAATGGACTTAATGTTCCACATAGAAGACTCAGACTTAGCTGACTAGATTTCAAAAAAGTACTTTCAGCAAGATGTTGTTGTTGTTGTTAGGTGCTGTCGAGTCGGAATCTGACTCATAGCGACCTTGTGTGCAACAAGTAAAACACTGTTGTCAGTGCTCCTCTGTTATTCATAGGGTTTTCAATGATGGATTGATTTTTGGGAGTGGGTTGCCAGGTCCTACTTCCAAGCTTAGAGTATCTGGTGTTCCCAGGCACTCTCCCATCAAAGTACTAACCAGACCCAACTCTGCTTAGCTTCTGATCTCTGACAGGATCAGATGCCACAGTGGTATGACTGCAGGCACAATTTCTAGATGGGTTAGGTGCCATCGAGTTGGTATCCGACTCATAGTGACCCTCATAGGGTTTTCCATGGCTGATTGTTTTGGGATTGCCTTGGGAGTGGATTGCCAGGTCCTTCTCCCATTTTTGCAGTGCTGGGAATTGAACTCAGGACCTCAGAGACTGCAGTGCAGTGCTCTACCAACTGAGCTAAATAGTGGAGCCAAAAATATACATTGGAAAAAGGTAGCCTCTTCAATAAATGGTATTGGGAAAACTGGATATCCACATGGAGAAGAATGAAAGTAGATCCCTGTCTCTCACTCTGTAAAAAAAAAAAAAAAAATCAATTCAAAATGTGTCAAAGATCTTAATGTAAAACTATAAACTTTGAAAATACCAGAAGAAAATGTAGTATAAAACTCCTCAACACATAGCATAGGTAAGTACTTTCTTAAAAGAGCTCTAATAGCACAGGAAATAGTAGCAAAAATTAACAAATAAGAATACATGAAGTTGAAAAGTTTCTACACAACAAAGGAAGCAGTCAGTAAAGAGAGAGCCCATAGAAAGGGAAAAAGAAATCTCAACATATGACAGGTGATTAAAAGCTAGGATATATAAAGACCTCAAAAAAGTAAATACAAAAAAAAAAACAGTTCAATCAGTAAGACAGCAATTGAAGAAATGGCTAGGAAAACATGAAAAGATGATCAACATCTTTGGGCATTTGGAAAATTGCAAATCAATACTACTTTGAGATTCCATCTCACCCCAGTCAGAATGACTAGCAAAACAAAAAACAACAAATGCTGGGAAGGATATGCATTGCTGGTAGGACCATAAACTGGTACAGCCATTATGGAAATCCATATGGAGATTCCTAAGCAAACTAAAAATAGAACTACCATATGACCCTGCTATCCCACTTTTGGGCATATGCCCAAAGGAATCCAAGTCACCATACCATAAAGATACTTGCACCTTCATGTTCACTGCAGCACTCTTCACAATTGCAAACATATAGAATCAGCCCAGATGTCCATCAATAGATGAATGGATTAAAAATGTGATTTATATAAATTATAAAATATTATTCAGCAATAAAGAAGAATGAAATTATATCACTTGCAGGAAAATAGATGGATCTGAGAGCATCATCTTAAGTGAAATAAGCCAGACTCATAAAGAAAAATACCACATATTCTCACTCATATGCCAAAGTTAGATTTATGTTAAAATGAAATATATATGTATATATATGCAAGTTTGGAAAATACAAGGGAATATATCTAGAGTAAAAGGGGATTAGCAGAAAAGGAGTGGCAACAATATGGTAAAGAGGTAGAGAACAAGCTCAAAGTACATGATACAACTGCATGAAAATCTCATAAGGAAATTTATCATACTGTAGGCTAATATAACAAAATGCAATAACAATAAAAAATAAAAAGGGGCTGGCACTGCAGATCAGTGGTAGATTACTTCCCTGGCATGTGCAACGGCCTGGGTCCAATCCCAGTTCTGAAAACAAAATGCTTCTATTACTTTGCTTTTAAATAATGAGGACAGAAGTCACTTCATTATATTATCAATTGTGAACTCCAGGTGTAAAAGAAAATGACAATTATAAATGGCTCCTTATAGGAAGAGAAAATTTGTTTAGAGGTATATCGTATAGATATAATATTCTATATTACAGAAGTTTACGAGGTTTTTATAATTTTGATGCTTTCACATTAAGGTAAACATCCCACCAGTCCAAATGAAAAAGAAGTAGCACGATACTAAGCAAAGAACATGAATTTTAAATTTGAAAGTCGCAGTTTGAAGTTCCACTTTTGCCTCTAAGCAGAAGTGTTGGGCCGCACCAGAAACATCTTACACCTGGGATCCAGAATTCCTGCAAAAACTTCTACTTATCTCCTCCCTTCCTACAAACTTCTCCCAAGCTATTTCTTTTCTGAAGTGGATCAATGCTTTGAGAATCAGGCCTCATCCTGTCATCTTGTGATTTAAAGCCTGTTGCCTCTCTGGGCCCACAAGATAAAGATGCAGTCCTTGACATGTGGTATAAGGACTATGGTGACCTGCCTCCCATTTTACTCTCCAGAATGGGGTCTCATCTTCCCCCTCCCTTTGCTGTTGTAACTCTATCTGGAATTACTTTTCCAGTCCCCTGAGTTTTTATCAGAAAGACTCTTGCTGGCCCATGAAGTCCCAGTTCCGGTGTGCCATGCACAGTGGCTGTTTCTATTTATCACAGCATTTGCTGGGCACTAAGCAACAAGACATTGGTTCCCAGGCAGCTTGTTCAAGCACTGTAGTCCCATCCTGAGCAACCTTCTTTTTTAGAGTATGTGCTCAAAAAGGATTTTTTTGGATGAATGAATAAGCAAAAAAATGGCTATTAGAAAAAATAAATCATCTGATAAAATGTTACATCAAGGTTAGTTGTTATCACTTCTACCTTTCTTTTTCTTTCCAGAAATCACCTGCAAAGAAACTAACAAATGCATTAAGCAAGTCTCTGAGCTGCGCTTCCAGTCGTGAGCCTTTGCACCCCATGTTCCCAGATCAGCCTGAGAAGCCTCTTAACTTAGCTCACATCGTGTGAGTATCTCTGCCCCCAGTTTAAGATTCATCTCCCTTAGCTGACACGTGTGTAGAGCAATTTATCCAAATACAATTTCATATCCATTATCAGAAGCCAAGTTTTAATTTAAAAAAAACCAAAGTAACTTTTCCTTGTTCAGCTATGCAGTATTTTTGCCTGGATGCATGAGTAAAGTACTAAAGTCACTAACTAGAGGTGGAAAATGTTCAAAAACCTTAATTGTAAAGTATGGATGTTTTAGTGGAGTTTACACAATTGGAAGTTAACAATCAATGGAATTACCATGGCTTTAAAAAACTAAAGCATATTACTAACATTGAATGTGCTTTGAATCCCAAATCTAAAAGCACTTTTATTTCATTCTGTGAAAAGTCCTTCATCTTAAAGATGTCAACAAACTAAAAATTGCTTTGGATTTTTTTAGCCCAAACTATATAACTTTAGAAAAATCATGACCTGTGCATGGAAAGGTTGAAAAGAGGGATTGGTAGGAAGTTTCAACAGAACATCCTAAAAAAAAGAAAACTCCAAAGTACGTGTGAGTTTGATTGGACCAGCAAATGGTACAACTACCATCCCTGACACCCCCCAGAATCCACATGCTCTGGAACCTCTGTAAGGTCTAGGCAGCCAAGATAGCAGGGGATTTAAATAGAAGAAAGACTTTCTTCTTTGGAGTGAATTTGGGCTCAAAAGAAGAAAGAAGCAAGAAGTTATGTAGCCATAGGTACTTCTAATACATCGATTGACACAGTGGGTGAAACAATGGGCTTAAACTTAGAAAAACATCGAGTTCATGGCACAGTGTTGGGTAGTGTTTCATTCTGTTGTACATGGGGTCACTGTGAGTCGGACCTGAGTAGATGGTAAATAACAACAAAATGGTATTTTTGTAGCTTCTGGAACTGGTGGTTCCTCCTCCTTATGACTCACTTTCTATTTCCGACATTTCAGTAGAACCAACCAGACTGCCAGGCCTATACATGTTGACCTCAACAGGTGGGCTGATGGACCTACCAATATCAGGAATACTCTGATGCAAAATTCATGCTTTGGGCAGGCCAGAACATGATCTGTAAGAGGCACTGTGGTGGGGATGAGATCCTCACAAAAGCAGTGACTCTTTCCTCTGATGGTCCTGAGGAAATACCTCAAATCAATTGTGTGTGTCCTGTCTTTGAGCTTTTGTAAATACTGCAGGGCTTTGTGCTGTTTGCTCCTGAGGGTGCTTTGAGGGATCGTTGACCCCAGCAATACATACAGAATGGAGGCTCCTGTCTCTCAGATGATGAGCATCCAGAAAATGGATACAAAACCAGTTCTATAGAATGCAGTTAATTTTTTTGGAAATTACGCTCCTAAAAATAAGCCAGGAGTAAATAAATCAGGTGACTGTCCCAAAGGACTACTCATTTGCAGAAATTGCTTCATAGGAGTTTGTGTTAAGGCCTCCACTTTCCTTCAGTAGCCAACTGCAGCTGGTCACCAAATTGCTTGCAAAGGCACACAGTAAGGTGAGAGCCTGTGCTCTGGGAGCTCTGCTCAGAGTCGATTTCTACTAGCTGACTAGGAATTTCACCCCCAGGGAAGCCTTCAATCCAAACTGTTGGGCATGATGAAGAAAGAGTGTGGATATGAGCAGCCTGGCACTAGGATGCTGCTGCCCACTTCTAGAAAAAGTTAGAAAAGAGAGGCACTGGAATAAAATTCAGTTTCACTGAGTCACGTCGTACTTACCTAACCTTTGTACGTAGGTGTTGCCCACGATCAGAGAGTGTGTGTGTGTTTGTGTGTGTGTGTGTGTGTGTGTGTGTGTGTGTGTTGGCAGAGTAAATTTTTTAAATTTTAATTTATAAAAAATAAGAAAGGAACCAATTTTAATTTATAGGAGCAATATGATCTGACATGTTAAGCTAAACAATAGATATTTCTTTTCTTTTTCCCTTATTTTTAAAATTAATAAATTTATTTATTTATTTATTTATTTATTTATTTATTTGGCTATAGTTTAAACCAGGGCCTTGTACAGGCTAAGCATACACTACCACTGACTCACCCCTATCCCCCACATTAAATTCCTTGAGTTCCATGGAGAAATTTCAGGATTCCCTTGTAATTTTATACAAAATATGCCTTTTTTTGAGAAAATTTCCATATACTTAACCAGATTCCCCAAATTTTGGATGTAGACTGTCCAGTCTATATTGGAACAGAATTTTTCTTCTATTTTTAGCTATAGAAATTTTCCCCATATTTGCTTTTTGAGTCAAATGCTACTGTAACAACAGATATGCATGTCTTTATTGAAGAGATGAGAGTACTCTAAGACTTCTGATTTTAAACTATGCTACTTATTTTGTTGTTGTTGTTAGGTGCCATCAAGTTGGGTCCAACTCATAGCTACCCTGTATACAACAGATTGAAACACTTCTGGATGCTGTGCCATGCCTAGAACTATGTCAGCACTTCTCTGTTATTCATAGGGTTTTCAAGGGCTGATTATTCCAGGAGTGGGGCTGCCAGATCCTCCTCTCATTTTTGCAATGCTAGGGATCAAACCCAGGGTGTCAGGGAGCACAGACCAGCATTCTACCATCTGAGCTAAACTCCAGCATGTTACTCATTTAGCTATCCTAAATGCTACTCGTTTAGCTATTCTAAATTATTATAAGCACTTAAATGCCTCTTAAGTGACAAAACAAATAGCATATACTTTAATCTTTTACGAACGAAACCTTGTTACTATGCTGTGATGAACATGCATTTGGAATTAGTGAATATTCATACATGTTCCAAATCTATATAGATATATTTTTGATAAATTTTGTAAAAATGTATGACATTCTATAGCTTGCTCTCTTATCATAAGCCATTCTATCACTTTTATAGAATGCTGAACAATGGAAATAAGTAAATGAACAGTTAAAGGAATAAAACACACCAATACTCCTACCCTGATTTAATGTCCTTAATTTATTACTTCCAAGTATGGCTTAAAGCATAAAGATCTTAACTAGAGGAACATTACCATAGTTCAAAATTGTGTATAACATGAAACTGAATTTTTTCAGTCTCTATCAAAGATCATCTTGAAAGTATAATCCCTGTGCTTTTCCAATTAATTTATTAATCAGTTTGGCAATTGTCATACAAACCACATCTATATCATTCTTTGGACACATATTTATGTAATTCTGCAAAAATATCCCAATCTATATCACTTACACACATAAATGAGGTCACAGACAAAGGTAAAAAGAGTGCAGTGAGAAGGGATAAGAGCACTGGCAATATTGGCGGACATATTGTCATGGATTGGGTGTCCTAGAGGTTGGACATTAAGAATTGCAATGTAGACTCAAAGCATTTTTATTTCTTAGTATGAAAAAATGTGTTAACTTTGTAAATTAGTGAAAAATTTTCAAAGATACTATTTAGAAAAATATCATATGATGGAAATATGTATGTGAAGGATAATTGCATGTACTTATACAATACCGAAATATATTTGTTACAAAGCCCATGTATTTGGAATGTGATGCTGAACATTATACAATTTTCTTAAATGCAGACATCCTGCTGTATTTGTGATTGTCTTAAAAATTGATACTGGTTCTCTAATATGTCTCTTATGCAGTAAAAACTCATTATAAGGCATGTAGGTATAAATTGAAACAAATATACATCCTGCTGTATTTGTGATTGTCTTAAAAATTGATACTGGTTCTCTAATATGTATCTTATGGAGTAAAAACTCATTATAAGGCATGTAGGTATAAATTGAAACAAATATAGATGGCTTATGCTTGATCAATGCATAATAAATAACTCAGAAAATATTTTTATTATTTAAGACTCAAGTTCCCACTTTCAAACGTGAAAAAATGGCAAAAATATGGCACAATCTGACTGTGTAACTAAATTAACATTTTACAAGAAGCCTTAGATGTAGTAAAAAGAAATCAAATCAGTCAAACCTTTAAACAGGTTGTAGTAATAATATCTCAGACACAAACATACATTTATGTACAGAAATGAACAATGTGACAGTGATACACATGTAGCAGAGATGCTGCCAGTCATGAATTATTCCTGAAATAGAAATGGGCATATGGTGACATTTTGGTATTTGGCATTTGATCTTAGCTATTGTATTCCTTGTAAATACTGCCATGATTAACAGTCCGTATTCCTGTTCAATTTTTTGCTGCCAAAAGTGATACTTGGTAAGTAGTTCAATGGTCCCCTATGTACTTACAAATAATAATAATAATAATAATAACAACAACAACAACAATAAGTGGTTATGAGGCACAAAACAAGTGATCAATGTGAGGCTACTTTGCAACGAATTCTGTCTTGATCTGAACTTTTTCAGTTTACAAGGATGATGCCAATTTAAATTTTTAAAAAAATCCTCTGCCAAGATCTTATCCAGAAAGAAACTATGCACTAGGTTCCTGATGACTTCCTCAATGTTGTTTCATTTTTCTAATAATAAATATGTTTACTATGTGCAATGTTACATATTTATTGGATAAAGCAACTTGTCATTTGCTTATGGAGGAAATAGGAACTTTAATACCTCTGACAGATGCCACTTGGTGCCAAAATCAGCTTTTCTCTGCTCCCACCTCAACATTTTGATGGTGAACTTTAAACATGAAGCCATTTGTTAAGAAACCTCAATCTCAGCTTTGCAGTGACCAAATTCAATAGAGTAAATATGCCAAGCTAAACAGCATCTCAAATCCACTTGTTTTCTTATTTCCTAGAGATAGAGCAAGATGGGAAAGTTTTTAAAAAGAAAAAGAAAAGGGAAAAAGAAAAAGAATACCAGAAATGTGCAGTCAAGCTTATTTTCTTTTCAACTTTTTGCATAACTACAATGAAGATATTTCATTCTGTTCACTGTCTTAAGATCTGATATACCTGCCTCACAATTAGAGAACATTTGCATAAAATTAGTGTTCATCTTAAATTATTCAGTTCAAGGCACAATTAGTTTTAAACTAACCTCATGTTGCTCACTTGTAGTGAAGATACATCCTAGATAAGTAATAAAGCAAAACACTAAGATTGTTTTTAGAACATCATTTAATATGTCTTTGTTGTTGTTGTTATTAGGTGCTGTCGAGTCTGTATCCAACTCATAGTGACCCTCATAGGGTTTTCAATGGCTGACTGTTTCGGGATTGCCTTGGGAGTGGATTGCCAGGTCCTTCTCCCATTTTTGTGGTGCTGGGAATTGAACTCGGGACCTCAGAGACTGCAGTGCAGCACTCTACCCACTGAGCTAAATCCCAGCCCTTAATATGTCTAGAGTAGACAAAATACTGAATCTACTGTTTTGACTTCATCCAGTAAATAATGTATCTTACAAAACCTTCGAACACAGTGTAGTACCAGCTACCAGCTATGTGCAGTAACATTGCACATAAAATGTTTCAATGAATTTTTCAATAGAGTGCTGACATCATGTCCATTTCAACAAATACATTGGGATAAACAAGTCCACCTTTTCCCTTGGAATCTCTTCATCATAAATTCAAAGCTAACTCAGTTCCCTAAGTTAAAAATTAAACAATTTACAAATTTAACCCTTAATCAAACCAATACGAATTGATCCTTTAGGCCACTGTGTAGTGTTTCATCTTCAAAAACTTCTACACTGTCCAACTCAAATATAGAATTATACTGAAGCCACATTTCCTCTGACTCAGAATGATACTCTGACTCATCCTTCATTTTCTAAATTCTAAATCCCATCTTACCTTCCCATTCAATATCTTACCTGGAACTTAAGACTAAAAACTACTTGGAGATGAGATAGGGATCGTGGCTTTATTGTTTTATCTGAACTAAGACATTCATGATAGGGAAAGAGTGATAGGATAAAATGAAGAGAAGACTGAGGAAGAAATGCCCAGTGCAATTGGTATTCAGGGCCATGGACATTTCTGAGGAGGTATGAATCCTATTTGTTTCACTCATCACATGGAAAAAGTGAAGTATATGGGATGCCTTACACCCTACCATATGGGTCAACCACACAACAAGAACAGTAAGCCTTTATGTTGTTTCATTGATCTTCGCTTAAAATGAAGTGCAAATAAGGCAAGATAGGATTTTGTGGCCTGTGTCTTTCCATATCAGGCATATTAAAGAGGTCCCATCTCATGAGAAACATAGAAGGAACTTTCCAAAACCTTGTGAACTTTCCTTTTACCAAGAGGACATAGATCCTGAGAATCATGTATTCAGATCTGCTCTCTTTAGAAGGCAGTAGAAATAAATCCACAGCCTTCTGAATCCTTGATTCATTCAGCATGACTCAGTAAAATACCAAGGCTCAGGGTTTATAGACAAGAATTCTTATGTTATCTAGAGATCTTCTCCTGAGCCTCAATATTCTCAGGGAAATGTAACTTTAAAACACTTAAGTAATTTAACTGGGATATGCAATCTTTCATGTTGATCCTGGGCAAGATAGAACTCTGATCTTCTCATCTCTTTCCAACAGGGATGGTAGATAGGTTTAATCTGTGACTTTGGTTTACTTTAACTTTCCATACACACTCTATTCTGTTTTAGGCCTCCAAGACCTGTGACCAGCATGAATGACACACTGTTCTCCCATTCTGTTCCCTCCTCAGGAAGTCCTTTTATTACTAGGAGGTAAGTTACAATGTGATTATAAAATAAACCTCTTCCTCAAAGAGCCTTCATTCTATGGAGAGAAAAATATGCTATCATAAGCGAAGTACAGAAAATTATTATTGGAAATTAGTTTGTAATATCCATCACAAGTATTCAACTTCCTTCACTTGTATGTTCTTAAAGAGAGCTAGAGTGGCTTTTGGGACTAATGCCACTTCTGGAAACCTGTGTGTATAATCTCCCTTAGTAAGCATGTGGGATTTGTTTCAGTTTTACTACTGAAACACTTGCAGTGATCTATTGAAGCCAAGGAACTGGAATTTCAAGATACAGTGATGTACTATAACCTAGATTCTGAAATAGCTCATTATTATAAGATCCAGATAACCAGAATCCTCTTCTTGGAGTACCTGAGGCTAGAGACTGAAGACCGAACTTATAAATGTAGTTTCCATATAAATAATTGTGTGGAAAATAACAAGAACCTCCTTAAAAAAAGATGGATATGTGTCTCATCTTTTTGCACTAAATCCACTCCCATGTGAGCAAGGAACAGGAGAAGTTATATGTCTCTAACAGCTAGCATTAGAAATACACAGGGTTTAAGAGGTGCTTTGAGTCATTTGATCAAGTATCAAGAACTAAGCACTCTCAAATTATTTTATAAATAACACAGAAGTTTTACAAGGAAACAAGAACAAAAAGGTAAGGAAAACTAGAGTGAGTAATTTGAGATCTTACCATAAGATCTTAAATGCCTATCAGCAGAGATAAAACCACAGCCTCATATGTTACAAAATGCACATAATCCACCTTTTCCTGAAGAGGTTTATAAGGTGCCAATTTCACTGTAATATCCTGGCACATTTTAGAGAAGATTGGAAGACAGTGAGATACAGTACACTGCTGATTTTCCCCTGAATTCCTTTACTTGTTCATCAACAGGAACCTGAAATGAAGATGTTCTCCAAAATTGTAATAAGTAGAATAAAGAGAATGTGGCAATAAATGGTATTTCCAATATATAAGTTAAGTCTGTATCCAAGGGAAATGAGGAGGCAGTTGTACTGCAGAACATCCACAGTGAAACAATATGATTTAGGCTCTTAGCAACTTCCTGTGAGCATCCCTTTTCAGAACCACCAGCAAATTCAATCATCTTTCCTAAAAGAAAATCATATAAAGCCTGTAAGAGGCATAGGCCTGTGCACCTATCTAGAGAAGACCTGATGTAATGTTTAGAGAGTTGCTGTGCTTTTATTAGGAAGCTCTGCATTCTGCAAATGCCCGGGAGAGGTAGACCCCATCCTTACTGAAGGTCATTTTATATCATTTCAGCTCGGACGGTGCTTATGGTGGATGCGTCTAGATGGATAACATGACTTCCTCTACCCTATAATATTCCTATAATACGTTGAGTGGTTCTGCTTCCTCCAGGGTGCATGGTACCCATTAAGCCAAAATATGGTCATTTCCCTTTCTTCCCATTTTCAGTCCTTGGGAATGTTTCATTTGAAACACAGACATATTGTTTAAAGCTTGCAGTTCTTCCTTTCACCATGGAGATTGGACTCCAGTTTCTGTTTTAAGGGTGCTGTTAAATAAAGCTGTGTACACTGATTGTCATTCCTCTCTGAGTGGGCCTTGCTCTGTCCATGGGAGGTTTTAATGAGGTCTCATTGTTTGCATCGCTCAGGTTACCTGAGGGGATAAGTGCATGCAGCCCTGTGGCTGAGGAGCATTCGCTCATAAAGCTGTATGTAAATCAGCTTGACCACGGCACACGGTCAGTATCCCACATCCCTCACTCACTAATCATAGCAGTAGTTCTGTAGCTAGACATCTGCTCATTTGATTCTAGCACTAAAATCCTGTTGTGTGTCCTAGTAGATAGAGGTAAAGATTTTTGGAGGGGTTAATGAGATTCTGTCAAAATTTTCCAACCTGAGCTGGACTTCTCAGCTCTTTCTTCTCTTTCTCACTTATTTTATTCATTTCATACCTTCATATCATGAGGTGCATTTTTGTGGTGCATATATGTGAAGAGTACCATCCTGGGTCTTGTTTGGGCAAGTGTCTGGTTTTGTATGGTTTGTAAAACCTTGGATGCTGATTTCTAAGACTCTTGAATTAAGGAACCTCTTGGAATGGTGTTTTGCACTGAGTAAGGCTCTGATAATGGTATGTGGCTAGAGCCTAATGCAGTTAAAGGCTTGAGTACTTAGCCAGCCTTAAGACCTTTCTGTTCTACTGCACCAGAACCATTTTCCCCCCAACGATGACAGTCTAATTACTACTAAGCTGCAATTTCTATTAGTGCTTAATTTCTCTTCTTGATAATGCTGCTGGTAATCCACTTCTGTTCTCTTCAATGACAGTACATGAAAGTTGGTGGAAATGCATCATAGCAGATGGCGGTATAAGTTAAATTTCCTGTTTGTTCTGTAATTGGAACACAACTAAAGAAACAGGACCTACTGCTCTGCCTTCAACCCACCACACTCCAACTCCTGCTTTTAAAATCAAATAAAACCCAAGCAGGCCAGGAATAGTGCTGGTTGGCATTAGGGCAGCATTGAAAAAGGAGGGAAGCTTGCCTCGCTGATATTTTACTTGGCCTGAGTTGCTAGTCTTTTGTATTATGACTTAGAAATCTGGAGATCTGAGGAAGATAAAACAGAGTGAGGATGAATTGAAATCCCCATTACAAAATCCTCATTTGGAACTGCTGGCATTCCTCACCCGGGGTCCAGTACAAGCCTACCATTTTGATCTTCAAAAGACACTGGTGTGTATCTTTGAAGTTTTTTGACATCCTCATAATACACCTCATACAGATTTAGGAGTGTGTACCTCTGGTTATCACCACCATCTGTCACATCCCTATTCTTATACCCTCTTCTAGCTATGTACTTGATTCACTTTTCCATTACTTAAAAGAAAAGAAGGGATTCTCAACAGTGCTCACTATCTTGGTTCTTTGAAGTCTTCTTGTGTGTGTGTGTCTATCTGTCTGTCTGTATATATGTCTGTCTGTGTGTCACCTGCACATGGGTACACTGAACACTGATTAGAAATTATGTAGGATGTCAGTCAAATATAACATAATTCATAGAACAATAATTCACCTCATTCATTTTCTTGATCATAAGCCATATCCCTAACCCTAGATTGTTTTCTTACAAACTCATAGGAAGGAATGGCTGGATCAATGGATATCTATCATTATCACTAGGAAAAGACCTCCAACAGCTAAATATGTGAAACCAGCAACTTTATCTAAGTTTTCTTTGTTGATATTTCCTTTATAAAATTTTGCCAAAAAATCCTTGCTAAGTTTATATAAAAGAGTGAATTAATCCTTTCCTATGTTAAATAAGCTTCTTTAATTATGGACCATCTTCTTCATTAGTCAAAATCAGGCCCATGAAAGTTTGAGTGGCTAGTTTCTTTTACATCCTATGTGAGAAAAGTCATTTAAAAGTTTCACAAGTATTTTCGTAGTTGCAACTTCTAAAGTGGTAAGTACTCACAAAAGGAATCACTTTGGCCATTTTATATTATACGTGGACAGAATTTATCACTCTACCAAACCATAGAAAATTACTTATAATTCTTACAATGTGTTGAACACAGGTTAATATGCTATTTTCTGGCTTATCAAGTAGGATTTATTATTATTAGCACAATATTAGGCTCTGTAGTACCTTTGGAGAGGACATTCCACACACCCCAAGCATGTCTCAAATTTAGTTCTTCCTAATGGAGCAGCATTTTATGAGGTATTTTTTTAGTTGACTGGTTGGTCACTTGGTTTGATTGGTTGGAGTTTTCAACAACAACAACAACCAAAAAAAAAAAAAAAAGGTAATTTACTGTGTTTCACACACTTTTGCTTACCCAAAGATTCTTTATCTATACAACCCAAGCTTTTAATCTGACCTAAAAGGTTCAAACTAAATTTTAAGCATTTAGGATTTGGTAATCAAAAGTGAATAGAAATAAAATTGAGATATTGAATTCAACCTTTGCTTCCAAAAATCAAACTTTTCTCTATGGCTAATATTTGCCTAAGATTAAAAACCATCCATTTCTAGTGATTACAAAGGGGTAAATTTATAAATCAGTATCTGGCACCACTCTGAAGATTTCCTCAGTCTTTTCACACTTCCTGGACATGTTGTATGAAATTCTAGGACATTTGAAGTAATCATGCTCTGCAAGTAGTTTTTTATCTCATGTAGCCCTACAGCTGCACTTACAAGCTAGAATTAGCCCCATTTTCACATGCTATTCTATTTCCTATACTAAACTGCTAGTATATAATTAAAACCATAGTCACCTCTCTTCTTCATTTCATTAACCTTTCTTCTCTTGCTCAAGTGCTTTAGTTAGTGTTGGCACATGCTCTGTACCCAATAGACTTTTCTACATGCTCTCAGCAAAAATATAATCAGTATGGTTTGATAATATTAGTGGACACCATAGTAGAATATATGAATCAAATATAGCCTGAGAATTCATATTTCTTTCATGGTATTTTTTCATGCCAGCCTGAATTGAAGGATAGCTAATTTTCCTGCTGAGACACTAACCTATTTTTAAGTGTATTTGCTGATTTGCATGTAGCACAGTCTTTTATATTTCAGATATGAGCTACTGAAAGCTAGAAAAGAAAGAGAAACAGAACATTTTAAGAAATTATTTCTTGACAAAATTGATTAGTGGAATCTTTTATTGTATTTAAATCAGTTTGATGACATTTATTGCTAGACTGGGCACATTATAATGAGAAGAAAAATTTTATTCACTACTGAAAGTTGCTGGGATTTAGCTCAGTTGGTAGAGCACCACTCTGCAGTCTCTGAGGTCCCAGGTTCCATTCCCATCACTGCAAAAATGGGAGAAGTTATGTGGCAATCCACTCCCAAGTCTATCTCAAAACAATCAGCTGTTGAAGGCCCTATGAGAGTATCTATGAGTTGGACAGGACTTGATGGCACCTAACAGCAATCAATTGAAATTTACTTGAGGAGGGAGCCAACTTTACAAGTCTTTCTTTACAAATCCAAACACCACACAAGCTTACCAATTACTTAAGAATTAATAAAAATGAAAACACTTGTTCTTAACTTGCCATAGTTTAAATATTGCTTTCCTTTCAACCACTGTGGTAGTAAGTATTCCATGTCATGCAATTTATTTATGTAATGTCCTTGATCCATGAGACTGATTCATCTTTTAATGTCATACTGATTAAAGGAAATAAATTCTCTAACCAGGACTAATACAGTGGCCCAACATAAGAGAAAATGGTTTTAAAACACACATTTGCAGTTTAAGCAAAATTTCAGGGGGCATTTGTATGTAATTTTACATTAGGACACCCCAGAATGCTCCCACTAAAGTAAAAATACTGGCATCAGTAGTTATCCTTCAAAACTAAAGGGAGAATTATATATATATACACAACCCTCCGTACAACAGGGGAAACACCATTGTCAGTGCTTCTCTGCTGTTCATAGGGTTTTCAATGGCAGATTAATTTTTTGGGGAAGGGGTTGCCAGGTCCTTCTCCCAAGCCTACAGCTTTTGGTGTTCCCAGGCGGTCTCCCATCCAGGTACTAACCAGGCCCGACCCTGCTTAGCTTCCAAGATCTGATGGGATCAGATGCCACAGGGCTACAGCTGCAATGGGATATATATACATACATATATATATACACACACATACATATATGAGAGAGAGAGAAATATGTTAAAATTGTTCTTTCCTTTCAGAACACGTTGTATTGTTCTGTATATGTGTGTGTGCATGAAAAAAATTTGGAAGAAGGCTATTTATTATTAGATGTGCTATTTTCCAGAGGTTTTTTAAAGGAATAGATGAGAAAATACAGAATTGTTTTTTAGAAAAATAGCCTAAAGGAATATTCCCTGCTTTTTTGCTTTCAGCAAAATACACAAACGTCAGAACTAACTTACTGTCATACCCTGCAGGGTATCCAGCTATGATGACGTGTGTACAGAGGAATGTGTTTATACGTTGGCAAGGGCCTGTTGGAAAGAAAATGACATTTTTGTGCATATAATTTGGAGATGGTAGTTTTACTTCTCCTTGAGGTTCTGATTAGAAAATATTGATCAACCATGTTAAGTTATATGAAAGCTGTTGTTTTCTGACACACTGCCATGCTAGAAGTGTTCGTTCCTGAATAAGGAAGTAGGTTCCTGATCCTAAAGCCCACAATCAATTGGGAATATCACTTAACTTCTCCATTCCATCCAATAAGGAATGAAATGAAGATTTAAAAGTCTAAATTATTCTATAAAATAGTGTGAGGATATACTGCTTTACAGGGATCATAATAGCTCATATATCTTCACAACAACTCAGGAGAAAGAAAGCTTATTTGCCTCCCTTCTTAAGCTCCTTTGGTGCTGCAGAAAAGATTCTGGTGGAAGCAACTTCGTGTGAAAGGACTTGAAAGACCCAAGTTTTAAGTGAGATGTGCCTCCCAGTCAACTCTAAGTTCTTGATCCATTTTATTTTGAGAGTGGCTATATTGTTTTCCTTTTTTGTCATGCTCTTGGCTACCTCTATGCATGGTCACACTTTTAGCTTTGCAGAAGCAAGTAATGAGGAGAAGAATTTGAAGCCACCTCTAGGAAGTATAGAAACTATGCAAACAGTGACTACCAAAAGTTAGAAACACTTCTGCCTCCATAAATTAAGAGCTGTAGCAAAACAAAGTGATTTATTTCTGCAAACTCATAAATGCCCATGGTATAACTCCCATATTTTTCAAGAATTGATTTTCCCAAGAACTAATTTGGGAAAGGAAGAGGAAATAAAAGGGTTTAAATGATTCCCTGAAACCAACACTGGCAAGAGCAAATGCAACAGAGATAACAAGAAAAGGGTAATAAATGCGTATAGATAGAGTATCTGCTCATTTCTTTGAGGGAGGAAGAGATCTGGGAAGAAGGAAGAAAAAGAAAAGAAGGAAGGCAGGCAAACAGAGAAAAAGAAGGAAGAGAAGAGCCCAAGTAATTGAAGAAAAAGAAAAAATAAGGCCACTGAAGGAAACCTGGCCAATTACCCCTTTCCTGTCCCCTTGCCCCTACATGGTACTGATGTCAGCAGGGTGCCTCTGTACTTGTGGAGTGGCAGAGTTATGGGAATGGGTTTATTGACACATCAACTTCCTCCTATAAAAGGCCACATGAAGTTCCTCCCATAGTTTGTAGCAAACACATCTTTGTGGCTGAGCTTCCTGTATTTTCTTCTCTCCAGGAGTCTTTCTTTTTATCTTACACAGTCAGTATCCATGGATACACCTGGGTAATTATTAGGTGTTTGCTTTAAGGAAATATCACTCTAATTTTTGAGATTCAAGGAGCAAAGAGACATAAGAAGGCAAGGAAATCATTCAATTTGGAGGGAAGAACCACTCATATTTCTCACAGTGTTTTAAGTGATTTTGCAAGCATCTGAAATCAATTATGCTAGAGATACATCTACTTTAAATTAGAATATTAGGTAGCAGAGAGACAGAGACAGACCATAGTTACTGGGTAATGACCATATGGAGAATTGCTTCAGTAGACAAGTTGGAGTGTTGTTTTCGTGGGATAACAGGACACCACAGAAAACATCAACTGTGATGGGTTAAGAGGTTATGGGCCCTGATGGGCAGGTTTCACAGTCTTTAAAAATCAATATGCTGGAAAACATCACTCAGGCCATTGCAAAAGGATATTCTCCTAGAACATTAATCTGATTTATTGTTTTTAAAGTTGTAGTGATCAATTGCTGGGTATAATGACTATAGTTAATAATGTATTGCATATTACAAAACTGTTGAAAGAATGGGTTTTAAATGTTATCACCTCAAAAAATATGTGATGTGATGCATATGTTAATTAACATGATTGGGTCATCCCACAGTGTATACATACATCAAAACTACACATTTTACTCCATACCTTCATATATTTTTAAAGTCAGTTTTGCTTATGTGCAGTTGTATGTTTTAAGCATGACAATGCTTTGTATGATAGATACGAAAATGTCACATGTTTAACAAACATGATTGCCTGCTACACATCTTTGTTTTTGTTTTTTTCTTTTTTTTTTTTTTTTTTTTTCCAGTACTTGAGAATTGAACCCAGGGCCTTGCACATATTTTGCAAGTGCTTTACCACTGGGCTGCACTCCCAGCCCATTCCTGCCTCCACCTCCCAACTCTCTGGGATTACAGGCATGAGCCACTGTGCCAGGCATAGACATTTTCTTTATAAATCAAACTTGATTTAAATTTACCAAAGACTTCCCTATTTGAGGAATTTTTAGTGTATACTATTATAAACCAAGAATTGTAATTATAATGTACATAGTTTCAATGTGGTATTCTTTTATGAATTTCTATGTTTTTAGAATTTCAATGTGAAAGAATAGTACTTTGTAATACAACCTTAAATTTTGCAGTGAAAAAGGTTTTACTACTTTCTTATCCTTTATGTATATATAATGTATAATCATATATCTTAACAAAGGATAAAGTCACTGCATGCCAAAGGAGTAACTAAAGCACTTTTTAACTAATTCAATTAAGAAATCTTTTGTGATGTTAATCTGGATATTTCCCATTAGTATATCATAGAATATATGATATATAACTATATATCATATATATGATTTAAAGCTTCTTGGAAATTTCTGGCAAAACCTTATAATTTAGATCTCAA
Source organism: Pedetes capensis (assembly GCA_007922755.1). NCBI lineage: Eukaryota > Metazoa > Chordata > Mammalia > Rodentia > Pedetidae > Pedetes > Pedetes capensis. The sequence continues at coordinate 68,729 of VMDO01002739.1, read as the reverse complement.
TAATTAAACAAATTTAGTATATTTTTGTATTTTCCATGCAGAGAGGATCGCTTTCGGCATAGCAATGTGTACAGCAAATTCTTAACCTATAAAGAAACAAGCTCTCTTTAACCATATTACCAGAATAGTTGGAATACTAAGAATTAATACTGGTGTCCCAATTAAGCATGCCTATTCATTGCAGTAGAGCTTGGGTGAATTTGGCCTAGCCACACTTATATTTCCTTTTGTACTTCAATAAAACCATATTTTAAATCTTAAACCTATCATGTAAATCACTAAATAAGCCAGGCACAGTGGTATACACCTGTAATCCCAGCAGCTCGAGAGGTGGAGGCAGGAGGATCATAGGTTCCAGGTCAGGGGCAGCCTCTATAACTTAGCAAGACCCTGTCTCATTTTAAAAAGGAAAAGGAAAAAGAGGATGGGGATGCAGCCCACTGGCAGAGCATTTGCAAAGTATGTGCAAGGCCCCAGGTTCAACTCCCCAGTACCGCAAAAATAGATTAATTAATCAATTAGCTTTCCTCCATAATCAATCTAAAATGTTAAGAATCACTTTAGTGTGATCACTTTAGTTTGATATAAGAAATATAAACATAAGCCAGGCACAGTGGCTCATGCCTGTAGTCCCAGTGATTTGGGAGGTAGAAGCAGGGGGATCTCAGGTATGAGACCAGAGGCAGCCTGCATAACTTAGCAAGACCCTGTCTCAAGGTAAAAATACACACACACACACACACACAGAGTTTAAAATTTTAAATAAATTACGAAGACCTACAGGTGAAGTTCAGTGGAAGAATCCTTACAAAATTATGTATGACACCCTGGGCTCAGTCCCCTAGTAGGGAAAAATAAAAAGAAAGAAAGAAGGAAAGGAGGGAGGGAGGGAGGGAAAGGAAAGGAAGGGAAGGAGGGAGGGAGAGAGGGAGGAAGGAAGGAAAGAAGGAAGGAAGGAAGGAAGGAAGGAAGGAAGGAAGGAAGGAAAAGGGAAATATGAACATATATTTATATGTCTCCAAGGTTTATTTCTCTGTTTCTCTGAAAGTTTTCTCTATAGCTTCACAGCCAAGGTCAGGTTACTTGCACTTAAAGTAGAAAATACTTCTAATATGACAGCCGTCTTTAAGTAATTTTCAAGACTCAACCAGACAGCTAGAGAATTTCGAGAAGGTTAAGAAATAAACTTCTTGAGTGGAATCTGAAGGCTGGCAGAACCTAATGAATTACTGGGCTGTTTACATGATATCCTGTAATAAATGTCAAATAAATTTGCATGATGTCTAGGCACATGAAATATAAATGATCATTTGTTAAGCAAATAGCAGAGATCAAATCTGGGATCATGGTGGCTTGTATAATTGTAACTATGGTTCTCAGGCCAGGTTTCTACTCCTAGTTGAACTCTGTGGAAACATGAAAACATCTTGAATATTTCAAAATAATGAAAGATCTGTCCAAAGAGAGCTTGGATCTAGACTTGGGAGTTTCTGTTGCCAGTTTCTATTCTTGAATGCCTTGCCGTGTTTACGCTCTTTTTGGCTTTCCCGTCTTATTAACTAGCTCTCCTCCCAAGGACAGTGAAGTAGAGCAGAACAAAATGCTGGCTAGGGCTGCTCCAGCTTTTCTGAAGGGCAAAGGGTAAGTTAAAGCCAGAGTGTACTGGAATCCCAAATTAACTCAACTAAAAATGGAGTTCGTTTTGTAAAAAATGCTTTGTGTGTGAAAGACCTTTGATTTGGTAAAAGCAGCTCTATTATAACCCAATTAACAGCACCAAGTAGTTATTTTAAGTGGACACATCTGGTTTGTTTTTCATTTTCCCTAATTTCCTTTTTCTTTTCTTTTAAGTAACTAAGCTGATGATTTGATTTTCCAAATGATACTTAATCTTTGCTTGCAACCCCTTTCAATGGGTTTACTGTACAGATGAATTCCTTGACCTAAGTGGTTGAAGAATGCAAATCTGTTTTCTAAAAAGTTGTTCATCCTAAATGGAACTCTTTATTTTTAAAGTTAGTGAAATGAAATGGTAGATTTCATTGCTTGGATTTTGCTTGGATGTTTCAAAGATCCTCATTTATATTCATCCTTTACTGGCTTGGTTTTCTAAATGCTTTTTCTACCACAAACTTATTCCTACCTGCTCTGCTTACTTCTGTCCACCTGTCTTAATACCCCTTCTTTCCTCCTGCCCTGTTTCAGGATACAGTACAGCCTGAACGTGGCAGACAGACTAGCTGATGAACATGTTCTCATCGGGTTGTATGTCAACATGCTCCGGAACAACCCATCATGGTTAGTGCAGGTTTGGCTGCTAGACTGTCCTTAGAGAGGGAAAAGGTCTGTGCTGGTGACAAGCAATCTTAGCAAGGGGTAAAGTCACAGCATGCCAAACATGTAGCTAAAGCATTTTTTACTTAATTCAATTAAGAAATCTTTTGTCATGTTAGTCTGGATAATTCTCATTAATACATCATAGCAATCATATCCTTGTTTATATCTTCTCTAATGTGCCTACGGGCTGGGATTTAGCTCAGTTGGTAGAGCGCCGCTCTGCAGTCTCTGAGGCCCCGAGTTTGATTCCCAGCACCGCAAAAATGGGAGAAGGACATGGCAATCCCGAAACAATCAGCCATTGAAAACCCTGTGAGGGTCGCTATGAGTCAGACACGACTGGATGGCACCTAACAACAACAACAATGTGCCTACAGCAGTACCACTGTGGCGTCTGATCCCATCAGATCTCTGCAGATCTCTGAAGCTAAGCAGTGTCAGACCTGGTTAGTACTTGGATGGGAGACCAGCTGGGAGCACCAGATGCTGTAGGCATGGGAGAAGGACCTAACCCGGCAGCCCACTCCCAAAAAAATAATCAGCCACTGAAAGCCCTATGAATAGCAGAGAAGCACTGACAATAGTATTTCCTTTGTTGTACGTAGGTTGCTATGAGTTGGACACCAACTTGATGGCACCTAACAACTACAGTGTAAAAATTTGTATGAATGGGTGCGATGCCGAATATTAGCATTCTAGTAGACACTGGACTCTGAGTCATACCAGTCAGTGCTATGCCATGTGTCCTACAAATTACTACAGGATGGTGAAGAAAGAAATTATCTTATTCTGAGGACATGGATGTCTCTACTGATTTAGGAAACAATGCTTCCTTTCACTTAAGATAGAAGTGAAAAAGAGCGAAAGAAATGTGATGGGATTATAAAATGGAAATCATTTCTTTAACAATGATAACCATGGTAGAAATTGTCTTTTAACAATTCTATTACTTACAAGTTAGCCTGAATAGACATCCTGAAGAACATGATTTTCAAGTCCCAGAACTTCAGATAGCCCTAGTATTAGGATAAAAGCATTCATAAAGTTTTTCTCTATTTTAATTGTGATGTAAGAGATTGGCTTCAGTTAGTTGATTTTAATAATAAATGTGCATTTGCAATTTGAATAAAAGTAGAGATGCAGACTAGATATTTATCATATGTATGTTTCAATATAGTTTAGACTACTATTGTACAAACAGATTTAGCCCACCAATTCCTTGGAAATATTTTAATTTTTCTTACTAACTCCATTTTTCTCTGAACTAAAGGCCTGTGTATTTTCTGCGGTTATAACTATTAAGCAAGCCAGTGGGTTAAATTCCCATTTAGATGATTACACACTTGTCATAGCAAGTCCCCTTTCTTCCTCTGTTTCACAAGGCATCCCTCCAACATATAATGGCCATTCATCTATGCTTATTGCTCCCACCACTTAGTGTAGTTAGACTCCTTTATGTCTGGAACACTTCCCTGTCTCAACTGTTTCTAAAGTTCCTTCCCACTGGTGCTTCTGATACATGAGACCTATTTTTGCAAGATTAGTATATGAGACTACTTTAGGTCTGGTGAACTAGTGGACTTTTATTTATTTGTTTTAAAAGATCCACATTGTTGTTGTTAGGTGCCATTGAGTCAATTCCGACTTGACCCTATGTACAACAGAACAAAATAATCCCCCATACTATGCCACGCCCAGCACTATGTCAGAGCTTCTCTGTTATTCATAGGGTTTTCAATGGGTTGATTGTTTTTTTGGGAGTGGGTTGCCAGGTTCTTCTCCCAAGCCTACAGTACCTGGTATTTCCATCCAAGTACTAACCAGGCCTGAGACTGCTTAGCTTCCCAGATCTGATGATACCAGATGCTAGAGGGCTATGGTCACAGGCCAAAGAGACATATAATAAGCATATATTAATTTATATTTTAAAAAACATATAACCAGCACATTGGTTTAATTTCATCCTATATCCTACTCCTCAAGGAGATAAAAATACACTCTTCAGTGGACCTAAACCCATCACTTTGTTCAAATTTCCTGAACTTGTAGATTTAATAATGTCTATCTCCTCAAATGGCACCTAACAACTTCCTCAAATTCAGCCTCCAAAGCTACAAAATTACTCTTTTTCTTCCCCCAAAATTTGATACCCCAAAGTTATATGGTAGCTAAAAGAATAGAACTAAATGCTAAATTACAAAAATATATATATATATATACTAGTAATCTTCGAAGGGTAGAATCAGTACAAATTCAATTAGGAGACAGTGATGTGACCTCACACTCTGTCTTCTCCTCCTTAATTCTAAGCACACCCCACCCATTTCCACTACTCTTCATTGACCTTTTCTTAATTAAGGTTGCAACAAAGAAATCTCCAAAGAGAAAATCTCAGAGTTTGTTACTATCAGCCATTTTCCCCACTCAAGTGATTAATCATATTGACTCAGTGGTCACTTAAGGCCATAAAACTGTCTCAGCAGAGGCACCTTACATCTGCTTGATAAAAGCTAGAAAGGGTTTATATTTGAAAACAAAGCAGAATGTAAGACTGGTCAATGAGGCAGGCACCATATTCCTCACTGCTGTTTTCTGACCTAAAGAAGTTCCAATTTCATTAAATTTCTCATTTTTTCCTCTCTTTCCATTAGGTTTAATTAGAACTTAACAATTTCTCACACCTGTCATGATTATATAAGTGAGGCAGAAATCTTTCACCTTCATTATCATCAATATAGTTACAATGCTTTACCATCATTCAGTTATAGTGAGATATATAAGATACATAATAATAATTAATATTCATACAGCTACTATTTTTAAAGCACCTTGCAATTTGAATAAAAGCAGAAGGGCAGACTTTGCCTCATGCTAATTTCTGTGTTAAAAGCTTTATATGCACGATTTCTTCCTAGTCTTTAAACCCACAGAGCAAATACTCTCATTCCCATTTTACAGATAAGTTAATGTATCATTTTAGGGTTTGCCTGACTCTCCCACAGTCACACAGCTGCTTGACAGTGAGCGTCAGTTTTAACCATTACCTATCCAAGTTCATAACCACTATGGACATCATTTCTTATAAAACCTGCATCAAGAGCTGGAGGTGTGGCTCAGTGTTGAGCACTTTCCTAGCATGTGCTAGGCTACTCTATAGCCTCTATATGTTTACTTATTGACATTACATATCTTACTATATTACTTTTATTTATTTTTAACAAATATTTTGAGCACATACTTGTAATAACATGATAGTTTTAGCTAAGCATGGCAGTACATGATTATGATCCCAGCATTTGTCGTTGGCAGGAGGATCACAAATTTAAGGCCAGCCTGGGCTACATAGCAAGACCTTGTCTCAAATAAATAAATAGTAACAATAATAATGATAATAATAGTGGATGTTAATAAGTTGCCTTTTATGAATTTGGGTCTATGTGTTATGACTTCTCATTTTAATTATAAGCTTCAAAAACGAGAATTTTTACTTCAGTCTCTTTTATTGTTTCAAAACAGCCAGAATAGGAATAACAAGTTCTGCACTTATGAAACACTTCAAAAATTATATAATCCTTTTCCATACACTATTTAATTTGTTTCTCTATAGTCCTAGAAGTTGGAGATTATTTTTTTCATTTAGCTAATAAGAAAATCCAAGGTCCATGACATTAAGGACAGTTCCAAGGTCACATGCTAGTAAGAGCTTGCACACAGGTCTTCTGACACCAGTTTTCATCTGTTTTCCACTCCATTCCTCTTCCTCCTTCTCTGTACATCTTCTATAAGATTCTCAGCAGACACTTCATACCTGTTCTCCACCAAAAGTTTTGTTTTTGTCCTTACGCAGCCATGCTTCTGAGTAACTCTATATGGGGATCTTCTACCCTATATTAACTACTTAGCATAATGGGAAACTGGTTCATTTGCAAATAGTCTGCTGCCAAATTAAAGAAATACTTATGTCATTGCTGGTTCTGATGTGAAATAAAACAAACAAATAAACAGCATCTCAGGGGAGAATTTCAACTGCCTTCCTAATTCAAAAACAACAACAACAAAGGAAAAGCTATTACAGTTTTTAAGCACCTTCTCCAATAGGGAGAAGTGGGGTCTCAAAATGTAATCTAGGGAGGGATTTTTCTGTCCTCACTAAAGCTGATCAAGTGTCTGGGATTATAAGTGGTTTACAGGAAAGATCTATAGCAGGCAGATGCAAAGATGGGAAGCAAACTCAGAATTTCTCCCTCTAGCCACAATTACTGTATATCCTAGATACTTCCAGTTAGAAATTCCTAGCACATTTCTCTTAACTCTGTAACGAAGGGAAGGTAAGTGGCTAAAGGCTCTAGACTGTAGTTTGCTGTCATGATCACTGGCTGTCACTTGGTCAGACTCTTGATCTCATAAAATTAGGTTAAAATTGTTCTGCTCAGGTTTTTCTCAAGTATAAGAATTTGTGTGTTTGAATTGCCAATAGATTTCTTGCCAAGTAGATTGATAATCCAACTAGTTTTAAATCACTCAACAGTATTTTGTTCTTGGGGAAAAAAGACGTCTACCTCATCCTAAGAATGCTTATTTCTGGGTTTCATATATGAAATCTAAATTTTTATTAGCCTACCTATTTAAAACTTTGGGAGAAGGACCTGGCAACCCCCTCCCAAAAATCGATCTGCCATTGAAAACCCTATGAACAGCAAAGAAGCACTGACAATAGTGTTTCCCCTGTTGTACAAAGGGTTGCTATGAGTCGGATACCGACTCAACGGCACCTAACAACAACAACAACTTAAAACCGTCCACTGGATTCCTATTCCACTTAGCTTACAACGCAGACTCCTCATCATGGTCTATAAACCCTGGCCTACCTCTGTCTCCCTCAGCTCCCATTCAATCATAATGTTTAGACACATCAATATTTTATCAATTCCTAAGTCCAACCAACCCTTTCCTGCCTGAAGACCATGATAGAAGCTCTTCCCTCTGCCTAGAACATTCTTCCTCATTTCACTCCTGTCTCTCCTTCCATATGTACCACACTGATTCCTTCTCTATCTTCCAGTCTTAAAAAGACACTACCTCCGGTAGATGTCCCATTATTTGTCTCTATCATGGCATAAGGTTCCTTTCCTTCTCATGGGTGCCATCCTTGGTGGGTCAGTGGGTAGTTATTTGGCTGGCTGGTTGGTTGGTTGGTTTATCATCTATCTTCCCCTCCTTGAGGCAGGAACCCCAGTTCACTACCATATCTCTGTCACCTACCACAGTGCCTAGCACTCAGTAGGTGGCTAATAAATATATTTTGACGTTGTAGAATATCAATAGTGCTGTTGGTATTAAATTCCCTCTTATGCTAAGTAAAATTTTGGGGAATACTATTTTACTAGTAAAATAAGTATTTTTACTTTTTTTAAAATCTGCTTTTAGTATTTCTTAGCATAGGAAAATAAAGTAGGTGTAAAAGTAAATTATGAAGCTTTACATAGACAGAGGTGATAAATGTGAACAAAGACAAGCATCAGCAATTCACTGATATAGCAAAACCAACTAATAGGAGTTAAAAAATTAAAAACTAAAGCAAAAGTAATACCAGGTAAGAATGTTTTTAAAAATTAATGCTTCCTTGTCTCTTTCACTTTGTATTAGTTTTCTCAGGCTGCCATAACAAAATACAGTTGGTGGGGGTTTAGACAGCAGAAATTTATTTTCTCAAATTCTAGAGTCTAGAAGTCTAAGACCAATGTGCCAGCAGGGCTGGTTTCTCCTGATGCCTCTCCTTAGCTTGCAGATGACCAACTCTGCTCTGTCTTTAAACAACCTTTTGCCCATGCCCATGTGTCCCTCATGTCTCTCCTCTTCTTAGAAGGGTAACAGTCATATTGGATTAGAGCTCAACTCTTATCATTTTATGTAATCAGAATAATTAGGCTCTGTCTCCAAAGATAGTCACATTCTAAAGTACTGGGGTATTAGGTGATCAACATATGAATTTTGATGGGTAGACATAATTTAGTCCATAGCATACTTCAACAATGAATTCATTGAATTGTATGACTTTTGTATTTTTAATGTGTAGAATAATATTTGATTGAATGTATGACCTTGATTATAATATAGAAGTTTGTTAAAATCAGGGTCTTGGTAAAGGAGTTTAAAGGCATCCTTAAAAGAAGCCATTATACTGACAGATTTTCATTATTATTATTTTCCATTTAGATTTCCATTTCATGATTTCTTATCTTTTCCTTGCAAACCACAGGCTGTCATGTTAAGCTTCAAGAATTAGTTTGTTTCCCTCGCTGTTCTTTAGTGGCAAAAAGACACTGTTCAGGCCCCAGTATCACTTCATCCTTTTCTACATGAGACTCTCCAAATAGCCTGAACAATGTACTCTTCTCCTAGCATTTTGTTCTCAACCACCTGCAAAAGATAGAAAATAATCTGAAAAATAAATCACTTAAGTATTAACTAATAATGCCTTCTTAGGCAATAATCCTCCCATTAGTTAAGGGCTAGGGCTTAGCTCGGTTGGTGGAATGCTGCTCTATGCTCTCTGAGGTCCTGGGTTCAATCCCCAGCACTGCAAAAATGGGATAAGGACATGGCAGACAACTCCTGAAGCAAGCCCAAAACAATCAATCATTGAAAACCCTGTGAATAGCAGAGAAGCACTGACAGTGCTGAGCATGGTCCAGTGTGGGGGAGTATTTCATTCTGTTGTACACAGGATCACTGTGAGTCAGAACCAACTCAATGCTTTGTAACAAGAACAAGAAGAAGAATAGGACATGAGACCTGATGGTCTTAAAATTAATCTGTAATGATAAAATTCCAAATATAAAAAGTATTAAGGGAAGATAAGGAAGTATTTCTGGTGTACTTTAGTTCACACTATTTTTGCTTGACCAGAAGTCAGAACAGCCCACAGAGAAATCAAAGAAATGTGAACAGACCTTGAATTTCCACAAATCTTTGCTAAATCACAGTTTAGTAAGGCCTAGCTTAGGTGGAGTCACTTGAGTTTCCTAGAAGGCCATTAGAAATCACTAGCAACAGACACTAGCCATGCATTTAAGGTAAAAGTAGAAAGCTTTCAAAATAATGGATTTCTCCACTCTGAAATACAGTCAACACAGCAGCTCCTTTTAAATTCATCATAGTCTTGTAGCAAGAATACTGATTATATATACTAAAATGAATAGTTAGGGCTGGAGAATGTATTGGAATTGATATTTATTTTAATGATTTAAGGATTATTGGCCATTCATTTTCAACTATTAGTAATGGAAGTCCTGAAATGATGGAATTTATCGAAAGAATGCCTCATTCACCTTCGTATAATCTGAACATACTGAAAAGGCACATGGACTCATAAATCGCTTGTGTGCACAAAGGTATAATATATCACTCTAGCCCTCATTCACGCCATGTTGGGGGAGAAAGGCATGGAGTATAAGTTATGGCTTACTAGACAGAATCCCATATCTTCACGTCTTACATTGCTTGGAGGGTTTTTTAAATATATAACCTTCATATTATTTATGCTTCCTGGCCATTTATGATAAATGATACTCTGATCATCTTTTATCAAGTTTTTTATTACAGATTTATCAAAACAAGAGTGTTTCTGACAAAGTCACTTTCAAACAAATATCATTGTCCTGAGCTTGGAGAAATAGGCACTGTTATCTGCAAAAACTGTGTTGAATTGGATATTTAGTCTTGAATATAGCAGCCAGAAATGATAGACATGAAAATCTAACTAAATGGTCTCTCAGAAGAGTGGTCATATGTTTAAAGCAAAGACAGTATAACTTTCTCTTTCATTGAAGCCATAAGAAACTTCAACTGCAGAGTGCAGCCATTATTTTATACATACAAACCTCTGCTTTAAATCATCCATTTTCCAGAATAATTCTGCATTTTGCTGTTAAAATTATTTTCTTATTCCAAGTCTTAATTTGTGCCCTGATCCAAATCACAATCTACTTTGGGACTGACATTACACATTCTATGAGTTCTGTATCCTAGAGTCCTCTATCTCAAGGTAATGTGTATAAAATATCACACCTGCCATGTGAATATCAGTCAAATACTTATGAAAGTGGTCTCTTTTATATGGTTTAGATTTAGGCTTTATTTCATTTATTTTGACTTTCCATTTTATTTTCAAGATCTTTTAGAATTATTCTTGCTACTCACAGTTCTTGGAACTGTAGTATCATCTCTTGGAAGCTGGTCAGAAATGCAGATTTTCAGGTCCCATCCCCTCTCCCAACCACCACTACTACCCCTGACTACAGAATTCAGAAACTGCATTTTCACAAGATCCCTAAGTAATATGTTTACACTTACACTGTAAGTTCTGCTCTGGATAGTAAATAACATTTGAAAGAGACAAGAATTGTTAAGGAACCTAAACAGGTTCCTTAAGAGGCAAGATAACAAGAATATTGTGTTAAATAACATTTTTCAGCACACCAATATGTCCCAGGCATCATGTCACCATTTTACATGTATTTATGTACATTTACATGTATTATCTCACTTGGGCAAAAGGAAAGAGAAGTCTCTTTCTGAGGATGGAAATGTGAGTTGGTAAGTAGGGAAATTCAAGAATATTCTAGCTATTTATTGTAGCCAAGAGAAAAGGTCCAAGTTGAGAATGGAAGTATATAAGATTAAGTAGATATAGTTTATATATGTTAGGGGTTTGGATGGGAGCAGAGATAAGGGAGAGAGGAAAATCTTCTGAATGCCAGGGGAAAAAAATGTTACAATGATGGACTCAACCAATCAGAGAAGAACTATTTGGAAGTGACATAGCCAACAGCCCAGAAACATAATCATTTCCACTCATCTTCTCCATTTAGAACAAAGGTTGAAAGACTGTGGTACATTTTCTTTATATGTAAATGTACATAGAAATAATTGTATGTTACTTTATATGAATCTGAGTCTTCACAATGAATAATTCTTACAACCTTAAAATCAGTATAGAAGTGTATCTTTTTAAATGTATAATCATGAGTATTAATTTGTGTGTGTGTGGGTGTGTGTGTGTGTGTGTGTGTGTGGTACTGGGAGTTGAACCCAGGGCCTTGTGCTTGCATGCTTTGCAAGTGCTGGACCACTGAGCTGCGCCCCCAGACCATTTTTTACTTTTTGAGACAGGGTCTTGCTAAATTATGCAGACTGCCTCTGGTCTCGAATCTGCCATCCTCCTGCCTCCGCCTCCGGAGCCACTGGGATTACAGGCATGTGCCACCACGCCTGGCGAGTATTAATTTTTTTCTTAAGAATGAAAGTGTAAGAGCCAGTGGAGAATATAAGAATGTTTGGGAATGACTGCAAGCAGTTTCTAATCTTGATTCTGGCCTTGCATATATCATCATAACTGATAAACCAAACTAAGGCCAATTAATCTGTTAACAAGATTAGTGATATTGATATATTTCATAGAACTTTTTAAAAATGTTACCTAAAACTTAGTCTTGAAAGAAGAGTTTCAGAAGACAAAAGGCTTCTGAAATATGGGAGAGTTGATAATGCTTCTATTTGTATTCATTTTCAGGGACTCGGATCAACCTTATTCTAATATAAAGAGTTTCTATAAATTTATAGTAACCACTAAACATTATCATTAATGTCATTGAGAGCCACTACTATAATTCCACTTCTTTAGAAGTAAACATAAAAGACAGGTTACCTGGGGAGTAAAAGTGTAGATAGTCATTGCTTAGTTATCTATTACTACAGAACATACTGACCCAAAGTTTAGCACCTTAAAGCAGCAAACATATATTATCTCAGTGTTGTGAAGGAATTTAGGTTTCATTTAGTGAGATGCTTCTGATTCAAGAGCTTTCATGAAGCTTCATTTCAGTACAGTTGTCTACTCAGGCTCTGATCTCATCTGCAGGGGATTCATTCACAAGGTTATTAGCTGCCTTGGTTCTTTCAACACATGGGCTGCCTCATGACTCAAAAGCTAGTTTCCTTCATGGCAAGCACTCCAAGAGAGCTCAAAAGAATGAAAGCCACAGGTTTTGTTTTTTGGTTTTTGGTTTTTTTGGTTTTTTTTTTTTTCCAGTACTGAGGAATTGAACCTAGAGTCCTCTGCAAGTGCTCTACCACTGAGCTGCACCCTTAGCCTTTTTTAATTTTTTATTTTGAGACAAGATCTTTCCAAGTTGTGCAGGCCACTTCCAGCATTGAACTTGTGATCCTCCCACCTCAGCCCCCTGAGTCACTGGGATTACAGATGTGCACCACCTCGCCTAGCACCATGATCTTTTTAAACTTAATCTTGGAAGCAGTGTTCCACTCCTTCTGCCATATTATCTTCATTAGAAGCAAATCAGTAAATCCAGCCCTTATTAAAAGGGAGGAAATTGTATAAGGATGCAGGTAGGGATCATTGGGAGCCAATTATATTTAAGTTTTTCCCTTTCTGCTTGCATCCATATTTTTAACATTGTCAATTTTGGATTTGTAATACTTGCATTACTTGTATAATAAAAATATTAAAGGCAATAAAATTAATTAAAGAGAAAGTGTTCTCATATCAGAAATTCTTACATCAGAAAAGGCAGTTTTCTTTAAGGCTAACTCTCTTAGATGATTGAACTGACCAACCAAGCACAGGATTTATTGTTGACCTTCTTAGCCACATATTAGATCATGTTATGAATCCAGTTTGGAGATTATTAACCTAACAGGGCTTTTTACAGCTTGCTAGTTTTTGTCACTGACAAATTAAATAAATAGCAAAAACCCTGGTGATAATAGGAATACGTCAGTCTTTCTCAGTCCCTAACAGTCTCATTTTTACTCTGTTCTCCACAGTATGCTTGAGAGTTCAAACCGACTTGATGAAGAACACAGGCTGATCGCCAGGTATGCGGCAAGACTGGCAGCAGAATCCTCCTCATCTGTAAGTAGTTTGAGTGACAAGATTCATCTCTTGGCATCCAGAATCCTTGAATTTCATATGTCAAATCCATTATTATCATGCTACCTGGTGCTAATTATCAAGACTGTTAGTGCTAATTTATTGTCCATGTGTCTGTTGTTATATTTATGGCATCTTACTAGTGAATTTCCAATTAAAAAAATGGCAGACTTGAAGAACAAAAATCTCCACAGTAGCATGACACTATTGTCCAGCAGGAAGCCTACACCTGCCTTTATCTGATCTTGTGCCCATAGGAGAATTCATAGAAAGGGATGAGGATTGATTATGTTCCCTGGATGAGTTTAAAGCATGTTTAGCAAAGACACTAGGTATAAGGCAGGATAGTTTCAAGTGACACTTAAAATATACTAGTAAAGGCAATAGGGTTGATATCTTTCTCCATGCTTCTGCCTCTAAAACAAAAACAACAGTTTCCCACCGTTGTTCAAAATTCATTTGTGCTGAGCTAAGGGGGTCAGCTGAGACTGATGCATCGCAGAAGACAAGAGTGGCAGGAGAGTGAGTGAAGAAGCTGTTGCCTGTCCCTTTCATCTTAGATGTTGCTCTTGGCATATAACTAATGATCCCAGAGGGGAGCTGTGACCCATTGCGTTAGCCCTGGCAGTCGCACTCTGTGACATCAGTGACTCTAACACTGTTAGAAACTATCCTGATCAAATGGAAAGGGATCTGGGGCAGGCTAAAAGCGCCCTACCTGCCCCCCAAATCAGACATGGTAAAGATACTATTGGAGTATGTGAAATCTTAAATGTCATAAATAAGAAATAAGCTTGCTGCAGAAAATTAAACTCAATTGAGTATGTGGGAGAACTATATTTTAGGACTAAGAACTCCCTTGGAAATCACTTGAAGAGAAAGGCCAAAACAAGATTTCTGGCAAAACCTCTTTTACAAGTTTTCTTGCCTTTATCCATGCATTTATCTCCTTGGACAGAGGGTGTGATGCAGTAATACATGGGATTGGCAATGTGGACATGTGAGCCTGAGTCTTAGCTCTCCATATGAAATGCTGCTTCTCTGAGCTCTGTTCCCTGAGGTGTGAGTAGGTATAATTATTTTACATGCCATTGCCATATGTTATTAGGGTCAGATGAGATGATAAAATATGAAGATGAAGCATAAAGTAGCAGTCATAGAATGATAGTTTATTGACCAAATTTGTCCCACAGAAGTCTTTTGTTTGGACCCCATGATGTTTTTAATTATTATCTATCAGCACTTACAAATCAGATGGTTTACCTTAAAATTCTGGATTTCCAGCTGACCTTGAAAGAGTAACAACACCAAGTCTCCATTCCTCATGGCAACATACAGCTGCAGTAGAAGAATTCTTCTGCCTGGATTGGACAGGGCTAGCATTCCCCACTTTGCCACAACCCCCCAACTTTGGTCCCCCTCTTCCATTTAGATTACCTACTGGGACCCATTCAACATTTGAATTAGTAATTCTGGTACAGGGGTAAATTTCTGTGAACATGTTATTTATATGTAAACATGTTGTTATTTATATTATTTATATGGAAACTTCTCCAGTTTCCATTCCTTTTCTTTCTTGAGAGCATTGGTTGTGTTCCTTGCCAACTTATACATGACCTCTGTAGATTCATCATAGGAAAGATACTATCTGCACATTAATTCTAGTTTGTCAATCTCCTCATAATCACAAGAATGATATGATTACCTAAATAAATCATAATTAGTAAGATGTAGGCCAGGGGCAGGCTACATAACTTAGCAAGACTTTGACTCAAAATAAAAAATAAAAAATGGGCTGGGAGTACAGAATACTTGCAAAGTATGTGAGCGACCCTGAGTTCTGTTCCCACGTACCACAAAAGAAAAAAGAAATGAGTAAGATGTCACCAGATTAGAAAGGAATTTAAAAAAACAAACAAATAGTCATTTACCTAGATCCATTTCTGTGTCTTCCTAGTGGAAATTCCTACATCTTGCCTCACTGAGTTCTACTCAGTCATTGCATTTCCTGTAACATCCTGCCTTTCCACCCCTCAGCACTTCATACTATAATGTCTAGTGATTTCCAAATATACTAGGCAGAAACCTGGAGTCCATTCATCCAGCAGACTGCCTCTCTACTTTCACTTAATACATCAACTCAATACCACCTCCTTAATATTCCCTCTGGTTACTTCAATAATGTAGTGATGTTTCTTCACTGTACCTTTTGAATCATGTGCCTCCTTACCCATTGTAATAATCACACCAGTTGAAGACAAGAAACTGCACCCTCAGGCCTTTTTTTTTTCTTTTTTAACCTTTTACTTGGAGACAGGTTCTCACTGAATTACACAAACTGCCTCTGACCTCAAACTCACAATCCTCCTGCCTCCACCTCCCGAGTCACTGGGATTACAGGTATGCACCACCATGCCTAGCTTGAAACATATCTTTTTGTAGAACATTTGCCACAGTATTTGTTACATAACAGGTGCTGAATAAAGAATGTTTTAAATGGAAGAATGAATGAATCAATATTTGAGGCAGCCTGAAACTTAAAGAAATTTCACCCGAATGAGAAGAGTAACATGTCAAGTTCAAAATTAGTCAGAAATACTCCCTACAAAACAGTAAAGTAGTAAGTGAATTCACTGAGCATTTTAATTAATCAAATTATTTAGTGGGATATGGCTAGTCACCAAGCCAGATCTGGTCTTCAAAAGAATATAAGACATCTTCCTAGCCTGTAGTTGTGAAAATGTAGTAGGCTTTAAAAGCCACATAAGGATATAATCTTGGATTTCTTTAGGCCACAAATTGAGACATGGCTGCATAAAAATTGGCTGGTTTGGATGCCTCTTGGTGCCTTCTGTATAGCTGTGGCCCTGCCCAGAAATGGATCTTGGGGTGGAGGATCAGAAACCTATATTCAAGTGTGGAGACTTTATCTTTTATGAGCAACATTCAAAAATCTGTTTTCCTCTCTCTCTCTCTCTCTCTCTCTCTCTCTCTCTGTCTTTTCTATCTCTTTTTCTCTCTATGCCGTCAGTTAAAGTGGTTAAATATAATTACACATTTAAAGTATCCCAACACAGTAAGAATAATAAATATCTACCCTTTCTTTTCTTTATTTCCCTTCATCTCTACCTTTTGCCTCTCTTAGTCTGCCTATTTTTTCTTCTCCAATTCAAATCTCCCATTGTTCTTTTTTCTTGATTATTTCCCAGTAAAGCTTATTATACAGAACTTACCTATCATTTATTGTTTCTTATATTTATTGACTACTCTTAAATTCTTAGTCCCAGTTTTTAAAAGCAAATAAGTTAGATGCTATATGTTTTTACTCATTAAAGAATGATTTTTTATCCTTTATGGCTTGGTATGATTTCCCTTCTATGTTGTTGTTGTTGTTAGGTGCCATCTAGTCAAGTCCAACTCATAGCGACGCTCATAAGGTTTTCACTGGCTGATTGTTTCAGGATTGCTTCGGGAGTGGATTGCCAAGTCCTTCTCCCATTTTTGTGGTGCTGGGGATCAAACCCGGGTCCTCAGACAGTGCAGAGCAGCACTCTACCAACTGAGCTAAACGCTACCCCCTTCTTTTACATTGTTGTTGTTGTTGTTAGGTGCCGTCAAGTTGTGTCCGACTCATAGTGACCCTTCTAGGGTTTTCAATGGCTGATTATTTTGGGATTGCCTCAGGAGTGGGTTGCCACATCCTTCTCCCTCTTCTACATTAGCTACCATCTATTGATTCAACGGGCTGGGATTTAGCTCAGTTGGTAGAGCGCTGCGCTGCAGTCTCTGAGGTCCCAAGTTCAATTCCCAGCCCCGCAAAAATGGGAGAAGAGCCTGGCAATCCACTCCCAAGGCAATCCCAAAACAGTCAGCCATTGAAAACCCTATGAGGGTCACTATGAGTCGGATACCGACTCGACGACACCTAACAACAACAATTGGGTGAAATACAACATTTTGATACATATATACAATGTGTAATGATCAGATTAAGGGAATTAGCATCTCCATCATCTCAAACATATATCATTTCTTTGTGTTGGGAACATTTGAAATCCCATTTTTTCCAGGCACTGAGGCACATGCTTTGTAATCCCAGCAACTCAGGAAGCTGAAGCAGAAGAATCATGAGTTTGAGGCCAAAGCAACTTAGCCAGACCCTGTCTCAAAATAGAAAATAAAAAAGGAAGCCAAAATAGAAAATAAAAAAGGAAGGAAAATAAAAAGGAAGCCAGTGGTACATCACTTGCTTGGCATGTGCAAGGCCCTAGGTTCAACCCCTCAGTACTGAAAAATAATCCTGTCCTTTAGCTGTTTTAAGATACACAATTAAAATGATCAACCAATAACTCTAGAGAAAGTAATCTAAACAGTAAAACATTTGTAAACCCATGTATACTGAGAGACTAATTGCAACAGGACAGCGTTACAAGAATGTACTAGTGCCAGGTGCGGTGGCGCACGCCTGTAATCTCAGCGGCTTGGGAGGCAGAAGCAGGAGGATCGCAAGTTCGAGACCAGAGGCAGTCTGCATAACTTAGCAAGACCCTGTCTCAAAAACAAAAAAAATGGGCTGAGGATGCAGCTCAGTGGTCCAGCACTTGCAAAGCATGCAAGCACGAGGCCCTGGGTTCAACCCCCAATACCACAAAAAAAAAAAAAAAAAGAATGTAATAGCTTCCCCAAAACTTCAGATAAGAAAGCTGAAAAAAAACAATTTTTCCTAGTTTGTGTATTTACCTGCCAAAGAATTCTGCTCTGTTTTCTCTTGCATAGATATGTCCTAGATCTGCAGAAAAGTTGGTTCTTAGGAAGGGAATAGCAATTTAATTTCATGTATTTGCCTTTTATTGTTTAGATGGAAATAGTTTCCTCTTCCTTCTCTGTGACTCCTGTCTTCCCAAACACATGTGGCTTCACATTCCCAATATTAAATTATATAAACTACCTATTTTATAGCAGCCAACTCAGCAGAGAAGTGCTCCTGACATCTCCTTCACCATTGATGCAAATAAGCAACAAAGGCAGCTAATAGCAGAACTAGAAAACAAAAACAGGTAAGGCTTTGTAGATATGCCTGGCTTTTTTGATCAATGTGTGCATTCGTTAATAGCCTACAGTCATGCTTCGTCTCCAGGATTTTCCTGTATGCATCTCGA
This sequence comes from Pedetes capensis, assembly GCA_007922755.1. Lineage (NCBI taxonomy): Eukaryota > Metazoa > Chordata > Mammalia > Rodentia > Pedetidae > Pedetes > Pedetes capensis. The sequence goes on along the minus strand of VMDO01002739.1, from coordinate 50,279 downwards.
GTCAGTGATGGTGGCTTCTGAAAAGCTGATCTTTAGGTGTTTAGGTCTACAGAAGCTTCATGAGAAAACTTCGTGCGTGTGTGTGTGTGTGTGTGTGTGTGTGTGTGTGTGTGTGTGTGTTTCTGAGATGTCAACACAATTACTTCTGGGTCTTCTTTCCCTTTTTCTGACACATCTATTTTTGTTGATAAGCTATAGTGGAGAAGGGTTCTCATGGGTACTAGATGGAATGTGTCTCCATTACCCAGAGATAAGGAGTCTCACCAGGGAGCCTCCCTATAAGCACTCCAGACTAAAGAAATACTTGGACCAATACCACCATCACCCAGTCATTCAAGCCAAACCTCTCCACATCCACTCCATGACCAGGTCCTTTCTCTGCTCAACACGGATTGATTCTATCTTCACAAAATATCACCCAAACTTTCCACTTCATCTCCACCATAAACTTCCAGTCCAAGCTGTCTTGTTTGCAAAATAAATCATGTCGAGTTATTCCTAGAGCAAAACCCTCTGATGATTTTCCATCACACTTTGATTAAAACCTGCTCCTCTCATCATGGCATGCAAGATCCTCCCTCATCTCACTCCTGCCTGCATTTCAGCCTCGGCTCATCACACTCCAGCCTTACATGGCTTCTCTATATCTCACATCCTTTCCACTAGTCATTCTTTCAGCCCACAAAGCTCTTCCCATAGAATGCTGCAGGGTGGCTCTTTCTCATCACCCAGGGCTTAGTTCAATGTCACTTCCCCAAGACCACCTAGCTAGCCATACCCACAGCTTCCTACCCCAGCAACCATTGTCTGTTACATCCCCTGTGTTTGGCAGGGAACATTCATCACCATCTGAAATAATCCTATGTATGTTTTTGCTTCTTACTAATTTCTGTCTTCCCTGGATGAAATGGAAGCTCTTTGAGAACAATAGCCATGCCAAATACCCCTGGGGACTCAGAACCATGCCTGGCATAATGTAGATGCTCAGCAAATATGTGTTGAATAATAAAATAACAAAAAACTGGGTTGGATTCCAAACTCAGGGATGAATAAGCCCATCATAAGAACAATATGTACATTCTATATTTCTTGGAACAGCACAAAAATGTCTTAATGCTTAATCCCATTCTTAAACACTGATGTCACTTTTGAGGCAATAGTGGTAAAGGAAGAGAGTGTGATAATTCTTTTATGCCTGTAGAGTTTGACCTGAAAATTTAGGCATAAATGATCAAAGCCTTCTTTAAAGTTCTATAGATAAAAATTAAAAGGAAAGTGCTAACTTTACTGGCACAATTTTCATATTTTTTTCTAGTAAAAACACTTTTGCCTTCATTGTCCCAGGACCTGGCTCTTATCATTGAGAAACCACAAATTAGAATGGAAATGTGACATGTGACTTCATAGTCTTTGAAACTACTACTCTATGCTGACCACCCCACCAAAGAGATGTTCCATATGTGATCCCTTTCGATTTACCAAGTAATAGGACTCAAAAATTAAAAAGGGAGAAAGCAGAAGAATGGTGAAGAATTAGGCAGAAAAAAATAGCCATACATATTAGAATTTTTTTCAAGATAATTGCAAGTCTATGAAACTACCTATTCTATTTTATAGAACTTTTATTATAACTACTATGTGGAAACAATTGTGCTGAGTCAAAAAAGTGTTGAGAGAAGGGAGCAAAGACACTTAAAATCCAGTGGGAGAAGCAACTCAAGGAAAAGAGAAGGGTAGTGAGGGAAGGTCAAGTGGGAGCAGGATACATTGGAGAAATCATGGATGCTGAGCCAGCCAGCTGAGAGCTTAAAGCTAAAGGGGTAAAAGAGCAATCTGGACCCCAGGTCCTTGGAGTGGTTGGGCAGGTATTGGTGGAGGGCAAGAGCAGGAAAATACAGGGGCCATGTTCAAATGTTGTCTTAAAGCTTTGCATCAATGTGGGTATCAGAAAGGACATGGAAAGAAAGAAAAAGAAAGATGAACCAATCTGAAATTCTTTATTCAATCCAAAGTTTAAACTCCTTTAGAACAAAACCTTAGAAAATATTAGACCTGAAATGTAGAAGTGTTTTTTTCTCTGTTTATTCAACAAAGTTAATCTATAGTATTTGGTATAAAAGGCTATTCAAAGTGACTCAGTGAGAATTAATAGATGTCAGCATATCAATGTCTCATAATAAGAACAACGGAAAGAGCTAAAGAACAAAGAAAAAAGAAGAGGAGGAGAGAGAAAAAACAATTATCTGGAACTAGAAGGTTATGCCAGCTTGAGGCCTTGTTGAATCATGTCCATGATAAAGCCACTTCCTGGAGAATAATTTGGCTTGCTAGATAGTCCTTTTGTCCAGAGTCTCTGACAGACTTAATCCCATACCCCTTTCTCCAGCCCTTAATCCGTTTTCTCTAAAACAGGAGTGTCCAACCTTTTGGCTTCCCTGGGCCATATCAAATAAAGAAGAGTTGTCTTGGTCCTCATATAATTTATATAATATAATTAGGGTATATACATAAGACTTCTTTTTATATTTCTATTATAAAATATAGAGAAATGAGAACAATATAAAACTGCTGGGAAATTTTGTAAAACTTATCTATGAATGTCTGTTTAGATATAAGTGGTCACAATTCTTGGTGAGTTCTCAAGTAAATTTTATGATGGTTAATTAGTAACATGTAGAACTGGACTGATTTAGATTTTCAAGAAAATTATTAGCAATTGCTGGGTTTTGCTTGCAAAAAAAAACTCATGTAATCTCTGATGTGCCCTTACGTGGCTCCAAACAGTTTAGATACATTTCATATTCAACCTGATTACAGTTGAGTAGCCAGGTGGTGCTAATAACCTGACTTATGTTACCGACTGTAGCATATTTATATTCATTTGAAGTTTAGAATTTGATACTGTGGTGCCATCCGTGTATGTTGTAAAGAAGCATTAGGTGTCATTCTGTAAATTTGAAGTATCACTTGGAGACTTCAAAATTGGAACTATGCATGTGGTAATAAAGAAAATAAACACTAAAAAACATATGATATTAAAAGCTCCTCTGGGCTGCATGTGGCCTGGGGTGGCAGGTTGGACGTGCCTAGTGTAAGATATACCATGACCCCTAACCAGCAAGGAACCATATAGTAAGGACAAGTCCAAAGCTAGGGTTAATAGCTTAAAACTACAGCTATCAGATGGCAAAAGCCAAAAACCAGGATCATTGTTTTAAGATATTAAAGACAGAATGATAGGAATCTTATATATTCATTGTAAATTATTGTTTCATTTCATCTTCAGTACAACTCTTTCAGGCTGGCAGGGTGACTATTATTATCTCTATCGTACAGATTAAAATTTAAAAAGTGAGGTGTCATATCTACCATTTTTCCTCAATGTGACCCGCATCACTATCATTGTGGTCTAGGTTGTGTATAGTAAAACTTTGTAGAGAAAGTGGGTTTTTAGTTAGACATTTCAAGATAGTGAAATTTGTCAGTGAAAGAAGACAGAATCATGGGTAAAAATACCTATAAACTTTGAAAAGAGTGGTGAAGACACTTGCCACACTAATACTAGCAGGTTGGGATTATGAGTAAAATAGAAACATCAATATATAAGGGTATATATCGGGCTAGGCCAAAGAATTTTGAATTTTGTCCTTCATGATGGACAACAGCAGTCAGACAAGTAACAAAAAGAATGTCCATAGTAAAATAGTTAGCTTGTTAAGTATGCAGGTTGCATTTAAAAGGGGTTATCTAGAAACTGGTAGGAAGGAATGAGGAACTGCCTTAAATACATGATGCCAGAAATGAGATGAAAGGAGCTAAAGCAGAAGATGGTTAGCTAAAAGCATAAATAATTCTGGAATGCTACTTTATGAGATTCTCTGTTTGTTACTTCTAAACCTTCTCTTAGGGATTTCGGTTTAACTCAGTTGGTAGAGTGCCTTTCTGCACACTCTGAGTCCCTGGGTTAGATCCCCAGCACCACAAAAATGGGAAAAGGACCTGGAAGCCCACTCCTGAAATAATCAACCATTGGAAACCCTGTGAACATACATAGGGTCACTATGAGTCAGACCCAACTCGACAACACCTAGCAGCAACAACCACCTTCACACACCTGTATTTCATCAGTGGACCTCCTTTCTTTTACTCTCTTGTTCTTTCCTTCCTCCTATCTGTGCTGATATGAAGAAGAAAGTCAGAGGTTGAGGATGGGAATAAGGGATAAAACGTCAAGATGAAAGAGGGTGTTTGTACAGTGTCAGGAGGAAAAGGTCAGACTTGGGCTATGTTTCCACAAGTTTCAGTCTCTTTCCTGCATCCCTCCTTAGAAAGAAAAATTTGAAATAAGAATGCATAAGCCATAAATTCTCCTCTTGGTTGAGATGGTACCCTGCCCTCTGACCTCCCAGGGCATTTTGTTTACCTCCCAGTCCTCTGCTTCCACTAGGGCACAGGGATAGTGCACATGAAGGGGAGGGGGGACTTCTTTTAAGGAAATACCCTAGGGACACCTGCCTCCATGAGGCTCTGTTTCCAATTCCAGAACCAGCAGGAAATGCCATGAATGTGCTCATGACTCTGGCTGGGCCTTGAGACCACACTTTCTGCTTGTTTCCTGGACATTTTTGTATTGTACTTTCTGAATGCATGCTTTTAGGACCAGAAAGAAAAAAAAGAGGTATGAGTGAGAAGAAATGACACAAAGAGAGCTTCATCCTGTCCCTGAGATCTTTTAGGACTCTTAGAATTTCCCACACCACCCCTGAGGAATAGCTAATCCATTTGGTGCTCATCCTCTAAGCCAGCAGCCACATGTTCTTCTGCAAAGGCCCCAGAGCCTGTCCTATACTATGGAAACTCAGTCCAGGGTCCCCTAGTTGTCGCAAGGACAGTTAACCCAGTAATCAGATCTCTAAACATAAAAAGAGGATAGAGTTCCTCACTCTACTTACCCTAGGTAATTCATAGACACGCATGTTAGTCATCTTTCCATCACTATGACAAAATACCTTAGGAAATCAACTTAAAATGAGGAAATATTTATTTTGGTTCACAGTTTCAGAGGTTTCAGTCCATCATCAATTAGCTTCATTGCTTTGGAGCTTAGGATGAGGCAATACTTCACGGCAGAATGTGGTAGAAGAGGGCTTTTCACCTCATAGTATCCAGGAAGCAAAGAGGGAAAGAGAAAAAGGCTAAGGTCCTAATATCCCCTTCAAGGCACACTCCCAATAACCTAACTTCCTTCCTTTAAGCCCCACCTCCTAAGGCTTCTATCATCTCCCAATAGGGACACAGGCTGACAAGCAATTTGTAACAAATGGGCCTTTGAGGGACCCTCTAAATCCAAAATATAGCAACCTGTCAGGGATGATCTTTAGAAGACAATGCTTCCTTATGTCACCCTTGAAGGAGACAGTTTGGGTTAGTATTAAGAATAACATAACTCTTGAAGTTACATTGTGTTAGTCACAGCCTGCCTAGTCTAGACCAGTCAAAGCAAGTACCAGAGGTGAGACAGTCAGATATACAGGATTTGGAGCTAGCCAGCCTTACTTCAAATCACCTCTACTACCTATTTGTTATAGAACTGAAGAAAGTCCTGTAACTGGCCTGTGCACTGATTTCTGTATTCATGAAACAGAGACAATAATAGTATTTGCTTATCATAGAACTGTAATAGGATTGAATAAAATAAGATTAAAGAAGACCGCACCATTCTGCCAATGCATGTTAGGTATTATTTCATTATTGTTTTCTTGCCAAAACTGCTTTTCTCTTTTCCTTGCTTGGGCTCAATGACTCTGTCTTGGTTCTATCTTTGGAACCAACAAGAAGACCTATGTGGAAACATAAAATATCAGGACATTAGTACTAGAAGAAATCTTGGACATTCCAGTTTTCTGATTTTTAGGCTGAGCTCTCTGAGACCCTGAGGACCCTGCAGAGGGTGAAGAAGGCTAGCAGCACAGGGGCCCACCCTTTCTGACACCACAGCTGCTCCCTTTTAACTGTGTGACATGGAAGATGGATTTCCAAGGAATATTTCTTTTAAAGAAACAATTCCACCTTGGAACACCAAAGACAATTAAAAGGGAAAAAAAAGGTTGCAAGCCACTGAATTAGAATCCAACCCTCTCACCATGCCTGTGAATGGTGTTATGACTCACTGGTAATCAGCTTCCTGATGCTTGTATATTCATGAAGCAGGCAGTGGTAAACTAGCCTTTCCAATGGAAAACCATTGAATTCCTCTCTTTTTGTCATTTTGAGATACATGATAAATTGCTGTGTTATAAAACACAAAAATTTATCCCTTACTATCTGTGTTTTTGTACCCATTATCTAACCTGGAGGAGTTCAAAGGTTCCCAGCACAAAGAAATGCTAAATACCTGATTCAATCTTTGCACATTATATACGTGTATCAGATAATCACATTGTACCCCACAGGGATGTCAAATTACTATATGTCAGTTATTTTTTTAAAAAAATCATGGAAAGCCATACCCTTGCTCACCAAGTTCACCTTCCTTCCTCAGTGCTTTGCTCCATTTTTCTGGCCCTGTGCATATTTTTAAGTAGGAGACTAGACACCCTCAGCCCCCAAGAATATATGACTGGTAACCTTACTTAATGGCTTCTGATTCAATTTGCCTTGCACTCATCACATATCATTTATAGCCAGCCTAAGGCTCATCCAAATGCAGGGCAGCCCAGGCCTAACATCAATAATAAGCTGACATGTCTCACCCCCTGACAAAGGTCCCCCAACAGCACTCCATGGCCCAGACTCAATTACAGTGAATCCTTTTTAAACCACTTTCCATCTAAGGCTGCCCTCATTGAGATCCATTGTTAAGGCTCAAGATGTTAAGAAAAAGAGAGAGAATTTTGCCTAACTCAGAATTTCTCTGATGCATTGAGTGAGGATTTTTTCTCCTTGGTGAGAGAATAAGGTTATTTAGTTCTGTGAAATGAGCACCATTTATCCTCATTTTCCCTCCAAGCACCTCTTATTTGGTAGCTGTGGGTACTTTATGGTGTGAGAGTGTGGTAATAAATAACAGGAAGACACAGTTTTGCCTCTTAAGTACTGCACTCAGCAGAGTTGGACACATTACCTCAACCCCCATTACTCTCAGGCCTGATCTGTTCTCATGTTAGTGTCCTAGAAGTTAGCTCACTCTGGTTTCCCTCCTTCCTCCTCTCTCCCAAGAGAAATATTACAGGAGATCCAGAGACTGCGGCTAGAACATGAGCAAGCTTCTCAGCCCCCGCCAGAGAAGGCACAGCAGAACCCCACCCTGCTGGCAGAGCTCCGGCTCCTCAGGTAAGAGAGGGGACCAGGTCATCTCCAGGAACACACATTGGAGATCTTTAATATGTCCAGCCAGAAAACGCCCTGAGCCATCACAGCTGCTGACATTTGTTTGTTTTTTAATAGCACACATTTAATTGCTAAGATTTGGACAATTTGGAGATATGTTTATATTTTATTTTTTTATTAGACACAGAGGAAAGGAAACAGTGTTCCTTAGATCAAAAACAAAATCTCTCACTGGAAAAATTTTTAATTCAGTAGGTATTTTTTCCCCCTTTTCTTCTTCCTCCACCCCTCATCCCCACCCAGTACAGGGCAGTTTGAATCCAGGCCCTTGTGCATGCTAGACAAGTGCTATGATCGACGACTGAGCTGTACCCCTAGCCTCACTTTTATTTTATTTTTTTGGGGGGACAGTGTCTCATTAAATTTTGCAGGCTGCCTCTGGCCTTGAACTCATCCTCCTACCTCAGCCTCCGCAGTTGCTGGGATTACAGATGTGTGCCAAAGTGCCAGGCTCTAACTCAGCATTTTTTAAATATTTGCATCTGTAACATGTGTTTAGGGGCTGGGATTTAGTTCAGTTGATAGATCACTGCTCTGCAGTCTCTGAGGTCCCAGGTTTGAGTGCCAGCACCATATAAATGGGAGAAGGATGTGGCAATCCACTCCCGAGGCAATCCCGAAACAATCAGCCATTGAAAACCCTATGTTACAAACTCTCAACAAAACAAACACATAAGCAACTAAACAAACATCACAGTTTCCTAAATTTAAAATTTTGCATGTAAACTGGCTCCGTGGTTGTTATTGTTGTTGTTAGGTGCCATTGAGTCATGTCCCACTCATTGGGACCCTCATAGTGTTTTCAATTACTGATTGTTACTGGATTGCTTCAGGAGTGGATTGCCATGTCCTTCTCCCATTTTTGTAGTGTGAAACAAGGGCCTCAGAGAGCACAGAGCCAGGCTGTATCAACTGAGCTAAACCCCAGCCCAGTCCCATGGTGCACACCTACAATCCCAGCGACTCAGGAAGCCAAGGCAGGCGGATTGCAAATTTGAGGCCAGAGATAGCTTGTGCAATTTAGCAAGACCCCCTCTCAAAGAAATTTTAAAACAGAGGCTAGTGGTGCATCTCAGTGGGAGAGCACTTGTCTAGCACACACAGGCTCTGGGTTCAACCTCTGAATACTGAAAAAAAAAACATTGAATGTAACCCATAAAAGGGAATCTGATTTTCTATAAATCTTGATCCCTAGTAGCTTTACATAAAGCTTTACATAAAGATCTGAAAAAACAGACTTCATACCTTGTTCTACAAAAGATGCAAAAGCATACTACTTAGCAATCAAGAAAAATGAAATAAGGTCATTCGCAGCAAAATGGATGGAATTAGAGAAAATTATTTTAAGTGAATGAACCCAAGCTCAGAAAGAAACACCACATGTTCTCACTCATATGTGGGAGTTGAATCAAAATTATAAGGAGGAAACATCCTATTCAAAGGTCGGATCAAAATAAAACGGGAAAAAAAAAAAGCTAAGAATGGTGTCAATATAAATGGTCTAGAAAATGCATGCAATTGTTCTGACAAGATAATAACAAAGTTCGCTACAGGAAAAATTTCTATCTTAAACAGAACTGGAACTCAAGTACATATAGAAAAATATTACCAAGTAAATGATAGAGAAGACTTAGATGGGGGGAAGCATACAAGAGGGTAAGGGGGCACCTATATGAATAATGTACATCAAAATGCATATATGTAAATGCCACAATGAAAAGCATGTCAGAATGAATCACATTAAGGTGTACATTAAAAATGTCCAATAAAAAAAAGAATGAAAAAAACAAAACAAAACAAAGATGCAAAAGCCTAGTCTTCTTTTTTGTCACCATACAATATTTGAGCTGAAAGGGACAGTAGAAGGCCATGTCTCAACTCCTGAGTGTAACTGCACTTCTCAGAGTCAGAAAACAAAGAGTAGCCAGTTTTGGATAAGGACTGCAGTTGCTCCCTCTACTGCCATTGCGCAAAATGTACATCTTGTGGGTATTAATGTGAGCTCCTCTGTCAGATTGGATTACATCTATGCCTTGCATATGGCAGGAACTCAAGTGTGTTAGTGTAACAAATAACACAAAAGTAAATTCAGAGAACTCCCGTCATCAAAATAACATACTAGTCTTTCACCATCCCCCTCCCCTTTTTTGCAGTACTGGGGTGTTGAACCCAGGGCCTTGGTGCATGCTAGGCAAGTGCTCTACCACTGAGCCACATCCTCAGGCCCCCCTTTATTAAGAAAAAATTTAGAAAGGGCCTCACTAAGTTACACAGGCTGCCTCTGGCCTCAAACTCACAAACCTCCTGCCTCAGCCTCCCAGATCACTGGGATTATACTAAGTTACACAGGCTGCCTCTGGCCTCAAACTCACAAACCTCCTGCCTCAGCCTCCCAGATCACTGGGATTACAAGTGTGTGCCATGGCACCTGGTTCACAAGGCACTTTTCATTAATAAGAATTATATTTGGGGGGGCTGGGAAGGTAGCTCAGTGATAGAGCACTTGCCTAGCATGCACCAAGGCCCTGGGTTCTATCCTTACCACTGCTTACAAAAAAGGGGGTGGGGAAAGAAGAAATAAAGAAGCAGAATTACATTTTTTAATCCTTTAGTTTAGGTGTCAAGGACATTCTGCATATAACTATGAGTCGTACTTGAATAGTATGATCAGGTGCCTCTTCTCAGAAACCCTTATCAGAATCAATGCTGACTTCTTCCATACAAAGAGACTAAATTAAACAAGTTTTGTGTGGAAGTGTTTGAGTTTTACCAAGTCCCCATAGATTCCAGTCACCATGCTTCTGAGATACTCCATCCCAGCTCTACTCTTCATACATGTTAATACCTGAGTGCTGCAGCCCACCTGCCTAGGCTGCTTGCCCTGCCTGTTCTCCGGCTGCCATGCACTCTTTCTCCCCCAAACCCATGGCTAAACCAAGCTCACCAAAGGCTTACCTTGCTGAAAGGAGAACCATGCAGCCTACAGCTTGCAGAGGCTGCGTAATGTGGAGAGATCATCACTTCATGCTTTTGAATAGCAAAATAATTTAATGGAAGAAACAGAAATTCTTCCTTCTCAACTTATATCGTTTCTGTCCTGCCTTCAATGATCTGTACTAGAAATTCTTGCTCATTCTACCACCCTATTTCCTAGAAGGGGTGAAAATGAAAAGAAGTAAAAGCTGATGTTTATATCATCCTCATATAAGGCATTTAAAAGTGAATGGTTACTTGACAATCTTTTGCCAAATAGAATCAGGTAGGTACTGCACACTCACCAGTTCAATGTTAAATCTAACCCACCCAGAAATGTAACTGCATGAGCCAGCATGGAAAAAGGGTAACAGTTCACTTACCAGGGTCAGAGTAGAATCTTATCTCTGGCTGAAATGCTTTTGAATAACTCTTCCATTAGTTATCCTGTTCTCTGTTGGAGGGATGGTGGCTAGGAAATTTTTGTAAGCATTTTCATTGGCTCCCCCAATTCACTTTTGCTTTTGAAAGTATTCCCCTTCCATTTGCATGGTAGTCTAGGAAGGCGTCTGAATGTACCTGGATGCATTTTTTCAACTGCTATTTCTTCCCTCCTTGATGGAGCCATCTTGGAACAGACTGATAATTCTAACCATCCTCCTAACCCTGAGTTATGGACATCCCATGACCTGAGCTGAGGCCAAGCTACACTAAGGAGGTTGGATTTACTGGTGACTTCTATGTCATTGGCCTTCACTGTTAGCCAGCAGCCCAGCTGATTTGCTTGCCTGCCTCCATATGCTACACTTGCCTTCCCCCTGAAGAAGAAGGAATACCCTGCCTTGAAGGGTACTTTTTCAGATACTGGTAAACCATTTACTCTGTGCTAAATATTTTCCCCAATTTTGGAATTTCATGGGTACCCTGACATCCCAGGTTAAGAAATCCTGTTTTGGGTATTCTATGTTTTATCCTTTTGTCATTTCAGATTTTCAGGGGGCTCTAAAACAGTGGCCTTGCAAAGTTATTTTGGGCTTTGTTTGCATCAGGGTGGCCATGTGCAGTAGCAATGGGAGCTCCTTCCTATAGCTGGGGGCAGTAGAGATGGAGAGGGAACACAACCTTGTTTTCCATGAGTGCATAGTTTTATATTTATCTTAAAATCTCTATGATCTTTCTAAATGACCACATTTCCCTTTTTACTCTAGCCACAAGGAAGCTGAAAGCCATACTGGCAGCCCAAATGTGGTTATAAATAGGCATTTCATTGTGCTAGTCTGGCACTAAGTCTACATAGGCTGTCCCTTATACTTGCTATAACAAACCTGGGAGATAAGCACTAGTATTACACCCCATTTATAAATAAGGAAACTGAGATTCATGGAAGTTAAATACAAATTGCAGATATCATAATCTTTCACCCCTAAGTATTTACATATATATTTTCTAAGAAAAAAAATACGTATAACCATAGTACCATCCTCAAATTCAGGAAATTAGAGTGGATATGTATTATGACATATCTAATTCATACTAAAATGTTACCAATTATTCCAACATTATCTTAAGAGAAAGTTTTTTATTTTGGGTTTTGGTTTTTTTGCAGTACCAGGGGTTGAACCCAGGGCCTCACGCTTCCATGCTCTGCAAGTGCTGGACCACTGACCTGCACCCCCAGCCCATATTTTTACTTTTTGAGACAGGGTCTCGCTAAATTACGCAGACTGTCTCTGGTCTTGAACTTGTGATCCTCCTGCCTCCGCCTCCCAAGCCACTGAGATTACAGGCATGCACCACCATGCCCAGCTAAGAAAGTATATTTTAACATACATACAAAATTAGAAACAACATGACAGAATTGAAGAGTAAAAGCCATTCCTTTAGAGATGAATCCACTTAGCTGTAGGAAAATAAAATCACTATTTAGTCTCTATTTTCTTCTATGTCCTTGAGATAGTGGAGGCTATAACACACATTTATCACTGAACCCACATTTGGTAATCTCTAGTTTAAACATTGTAGAGAAGATTAAATAGAGGCATTATTAAGTGATTTTAATTGATGCCACTGTCATGTTTTAAGAGATTACTACTCAGCTGGGCCCTGTCTCAGAAAGTAAAGAAAAAAAAAAGAGCTGGGGGTGCAGTTCAGTGGTCCAGCACTTGCAAAGCATGCAAGCGTGAGGCCCTGGGATCAACCCCCAGTACCACAAAAAAAAAAAAAAAAAAAAAAAAAAAAAAAAAAAAAAAAAAAAAAAAAAAAAAAAAAAAGAGAGAGAGAGGGAGAAAGATTACTACTATAGGATAAATGTACAATAAGATTGACTTAATGTTGACTAATTCTAAGTTAATACTAGCTAAGTTTTTCTAATATATTTTAAATACATCTCTCAGTATTTCTTATCTACAATGTTAGAATTTTATTTTGACCTTCTCAAGGTGTTCCTGGAGCCAAAAGGTGAAAAATTATAGAATAGTATCAAGAAGAGAACCAAAAATAAATCAGAAACATTGCCTACTCTTGTTCTAAATCCTATTGTGGATGTACTTGGAACACCACGTTCAGACAAGGTCAGAGAAAAACAGCTAATCAATTCACCACTGAAGAATATTTTTGAATGGGGCAAGGCTTCTTACAAAATTAGAATGCTTCAGCCCAAGGAGACAAATACTAAAATAAGATATCACTGAAACTTAAAAAATTATGATGTTCCTCATCCTCTGGATTCAGAAAAGACATTTGTAAAGAAACTTAAAGGAAGAATTGCTTCAGGAGTAAGCCATAAATGGCAAAGAAAGCTAAAAACATAAATATATTCAGAAAAGATTGAGATGTTTATAAGTTTTAAATTCATAATTTATTGCGGTGAATGCCTATATGAAAGCATATTAGAAATATCTCATTTATAATTCTAACCTATCCTATAATAAATATCTTTCAGCTGAATGAGTCATAGAGCTCAGTGTGACATTTTTATATTATCAGTTTTTCACTTCATAGTCCCTGCTATAGCTCTCCTTAATACTAAATCTGTGCTGTGGAGACATATCCGTTCACACATTAATACATACATGGTTAAGGCATCCATACATTTTTATAATATAAGTTCTAATATTTCAAATTCAAACAGGAGACTTTGGGCCAAGAAAAAAAATGAATATGTTATTTATTCACTAATGATCATGAAACAATGGATTTGAAATTGATTTGGAAAGTATACACATAGTTCAGAAGTGTGAACCATTAATATTTTCTTCCATATGGTTTCATTTCTTTCCCCTTTTAAAGATATTTTTAGCAGCTCTTAGTGTTAACATAAATGACAGATTGTCCTTAGTGGTTTCCATTCTTGCTGACAGTTTAATAGTTCTGTAAAACAAAACAAAACTAAATGATCACAAACTTTATATATCATTTTCAGTTATAGAAAAATTATGGAGGACTTCCCTTATTGTGACTTCAGTTTATAAAACCAAACCAAATAATTTAGATGGATTTTAATAAGTATGTATCATTAATATTTCACCTGTGAATGATACCATGTTGCATATCAAGAATAAAACATTAAAAAGGTCCATTTCTAAATCCGATTTCCAAATAGTAGGGTACTCCATATTTTCTGTGAATTTACAAAAGGTGTGTTGGATTTGGAGGAACTGTAGGATTGGCCCTTTTTAGTGACATTTTGGTTTTTGTTTGATTGTTGAAGCTAATGGCACAGACCAGGGCCTGCTTTATAGTGAGCATTCAGAAAATATTTCATTAAATGATTAATTAATCAGGGTAGAAGGACAGAAATCCCTGAAAAGGTGTTAATTCTGTTTAAATTTAGTAGGACTTCTAACAAATTGAAGTACACCTCAAGCTGCAATCATCCATGCATTTGAAAACAGTTATCTGTCTGGTAACCATATCAAAGACCTAGACAGCCATGTTTCATGTAGTCCACTAGTCCTACAAAATTGGGAAATGTAATTAGCTCAATGAGTTGAAAGCTGCTTCTGATAACAACTGCTTCTCTCTTAGACAGCGCAAGGATGAGCTGGAACAACGAATGTCTGCTCTCCAGGAGAGCCGGAGAGAGCTAATGGTCCAGTTAGAAGGTCTCATGAAGCTACTAAAGGTAAGACATTTCAAATAAATATTTCCTAGACCTATTGCTGCTATGGCATTTGTAAATTTTTTCATATAACGTGCAATGGCTTTCCCAATTACTATATTTGATTTCCCCCAAAATGTTGTTGCAAACCCACATATGAAACTGCTGGGCCTCTGAAATAGTGCTAGAGAATTATGGAGCTCATTCTTATCTGTTTGCTGGGACAGACTGCTGAGGGCCTTCATGGGGCAACTTCTTCTGGGCTTGTTTCCAGTTCCTTTATGTCCTCAAAAGTAATAAAATTGAATTTGTTTAGAAATATTTCACATTTTTAGCTTTCAGCAATTCTAACTAAATTGAACAGAGGCTAGTGTCTGATTTAGAAAATTAAAGTCGAGCCAGTAAATCGTCTTGTTGATTATAGTTTCATTAAGAGGAGTAACTTTCATTAATTTCAGTAAAATATTTTATCCCATTTGTGTGGCTTTAACAAGTCACATGACTTCTATGGGCAACCAAATGCAAGCTGTTAATGGGAATATCTCCTCACTCTCCCATATGCCGACTGTTTAGTAAGGTGAACCATAAAAATCCTCTATAGAGTGCTGTAATATATTATTCTCATTGGAATATACACTAAATTACTTTTCAAGTCTCCACAGTACAGATTGGAAGTGGCATTCCTCCTTTAATGAAGCCTTATTTCCTTCATGAGTATACACTAAATTACTTTTCAAGTCAAGAGTAGATGAACGACGACCACATGCTCACAGTCAGCCCACTAGAAGGGTCAGTGCCATGTGGTTATCCTGCCTGATGTCAACAAGCAGGAGCCACTTATGGGTAGGAACTGCCACATGCCACAGGCAGGAACTAAAGCTTCTGATAAGGGCAGGATGAAGGGAAGGTCCTTGTGCAGTTCACCGTGAGCCGGGATGTCCTGACTTTCAGTCCATGGATCCCCCAGGTCCCCAGCACATAAGCACTTGTTTCTGTATTGCCTTTCTTTCCTTCCCTCTTCTCTCTTTTATTTCTTTCCTTCCCTTATTCCCTTCTTCCTTTTATCTTTCTTCCTTCTTTTCCTTCCCTTTTCCTTTTTCTTTCTTTCCTTCCTTTACCCTTCTTCCTTTTCTTCCTTCTTTTCTTTCCCTTTTTTATTTGCTTTCCTTCTTTCTTCCTTTCTTTCCCTTTTTCTTTCTTTCCTTTTTTTTTATTTGTTGAGCAAACATCTTCAAAACCTTCTATTCCAGGCACTGCACTTATACATTTTTTCTTTTGATTTCTTTACTCTGTTTTATTGTTTAGTCCACCATTTTTTGCAATCAGTGCCCTCTTTAATAACCTATTTTAGGAATGCTTTATCTTTACTCAACAAAATTTACTTTTCAATTCATTAGATATAAAGTGTAGAATTTGATTTGGTTTGGTTTGTACTATCTGTGGTAAGACAGGACTAGATCATTAATAACTTGCTGCTGTCTCTGGCCTATTATTTCATTTGATGCAACAGAAAAGCTCTTTTCTCCTTTCATTTCCAAATATGTCAAATGAAGAGATCCAAAGCCCTCTTGCCCTTCACTGAATGGCAGGAAACTTGAACAAATATCCTCTGCTGGTGTTTCTATACCTTCTACCATCAAAGCAATGGGATAGGAGTCAATAGAAACCAGCCTTCTTGGTATCAACCTGGCTCAAATGAGCACAGCCTTTGCACACAGATATACAAACACTGGGATACAGAGAGAGAGCATGTTGAGAGATGGTTGGACACATGGAGGAAAAGAATGGGTCTAAGTCTCAAATATCTAAACTATAGTTTAGACTATAGTCACTGAAGTGACTGACAGAGGCCTGGACTTGCCTTCAAATCCATGTCACTGTCTCCTCCATCATGCCTTCCTTCACACTATGTACGTGCTCTTATTGGAACCCTGGGTAACCTAACTGTTATTGATTCGATCTTTCTGTAGGAAGAAGAACTGAAGCAGGGAGTAAGTTATGTCCCCTACTGCAGGTCTTAACTAACAGTGGAGGGGCCTGCCGTCCTGCTGTCTTTCTCTTTGCTTTTGCCTCTAATGTATGTTCATGCTTCAGTTTGGAAAGAAAGAAAAAAAAACTCATACTAATTTGCTTCCTTTTCAATGTAGTGCTTGAATTAAGATTATAAAATCTAGCTTTTTTATAATTATCACTGCTATTAGCACCAAAAGAAGACCTAATTACATCTTTAGCAGAGGGAACAAATTGTAATTTGTTAGAAACGTTTTAGGTCCCCAGGAATATAAGTTCCAAATCAGTTTTCTGCTTTCTGGGGTTGTTGATCAGACCCTTCTCTTAACAGAAAAACACAGTCACTAGAACTACACAGAGGTTAATGTTATTGCAAAACCTACAGCATGCAGAAGCAAACTTCCATGTCCTCTCACACCATGAATCTTCACTTCAGTTTCCATTTTACTAGAAAAGTGTGGAAACTCTTTTTATAATAATCAGGCAATGTACTCTCTGTCACATAATTGTTATGCCCTGTCCCACACTGCTCACCAAAATGTGCTAAATCATGTGAGAGACTATACTCAGTAACTGTCCATCGACTTCCCGTCCGTTTTGGGTTTTCCCCAAAGCAGAATCCCAGCTATTGGTTGACAATAACATATAAAGAGTAGGTAACTTTCAGCCTTTCTCTTATCACCAAGAACCTTTCTGCTCTGGGAGTTCATAAGGTCATTACATACATTTGTTTCTAGAGATAGAGGCATTGTGACTCTGTAACCATGCCCAGCACCAGAGCCCTGTGTCTGACCCTGTGGTCAGATCTGGAAGTCAGTAGAGGGAGAGGAATACTCAAAACTTTTTAAATTAAATTAAATTAAATAGAAGCAAAGGAAAACCAGATTTAATTTCCAGTGCATGTACCAAACTATGTATGAGAATATATTCCAGTTGCTAGCATTATTAAAAAGTTTCATGCTATGTCCATGGGTCAATTAGAACTATACCCTGTCCAATTTCAACATATCTTTTAATTCTTCTGTATGCTCTTTTCTATTATTCATTGTGTGTGTTTATGTGTAACAAAGAATGTTTGCAAAATACTGGACACATTTTTACCCTTCATTCCCATAATCTGTATAAAAGGAAAGTGTTAAACTAATCTGTAATGTCAGACAATAAAGACAATGTACTACATTATTTTGTATTTTGTGAAAAAAATTACTTTATAAATTAAGTCAAATTTTAACAAGGGACAGTCCCCTTGGATTAAGGACACACTGCATTTGCAGCCTGTATAATTACTCATAAATGCATAAATGGGGTGTTGCTATTGTACTTCCAATACACTTAGATCATGGTAGAGAAAAATGCCTATTTCATGATACTGCTCTTTGCAAACAACCTTTTTTCTTTCCTGTCTCTTAATTTTCATATGTATAGAAAAAGGAACTACTGCTCAAATATAACCTTCCTCCTCTTTGTGGAGAGAAAGGGCAATCATGTTGCAGTTGGTCAGTCTTGCTTTAGCCATTTCCCTTGAGGATTCCTTCCCCAACCATTTCCCAGGCAGCACATTCTGAAAGGCTCCTATGGACAGGAAAACTGATGGATTTACAGAGCCAAACTATGGCAGTGCCCGTAGATGGTATTGCTGGCACCTCACCTTTCAGATCTTCCCTATCAAGCTCCTCCCAATTCCTGCATTTTGGCAGGTTGCCTGCAGTAAGTACTGCAGTGGGCACAACAGCACTGGTAGGAGCCATGACTGGGTACCACCCAGTTGTCAGCAATGCATTGTCTGGGTGGAGGGAGAGTTTCCCTGTTTTATTCTTATCTAATTGCTTCTATACTCAGGCCTCTCTTCAAAAGGAAGCCAAGGCAGCTTACAACAAAATATATAAACCCCATAAAATTGCAATAGAAGAATCTGAAACTAAAGAAAAGAAAATGAGAATATACTCATTGTAAAGAGCAAGGGTTTTACTCTGAGATTTCAGGCAATGAAGCAGAAAAGGAAAATATGATCTATGATTTTATCAGTATTGAAATGCCACTTCTTGAGATCTTATATGGCATAAAACATAAAAGAAAGTATTCACTCAGAGCTTTATAGGAGCACTGAATAATAAAACAGAAAGATGCAGCCATAGATTTCATGTGGCTGATTCTTATAGTGACCTTTAGTCAAAACTAAAGACAGAACCTCATAAATTCCAGATCCATAGAGGTAGTTCTACAAGGAAATAAACAAATACCATCCAAATCTAGAGACTTCTTATGGTACAACATGATCTAAGGAGAGAATTTAGAGGTTTTAGACTGGCATCTGCTTCTAAATTCTGCTTTTATTTATGAGCCATTCCCCTTTGGGGGGCATTGCCTTTGTAAAATCAAACTTAAAACACCCCACACAACAAATTGTGCTTGATTTAATAAGCTCTACCTGCTTTATTATAAATCTGTGTGGTTCAATGTAGTGTTTTATTATACTGGTATATATAATTCCTACGTATACTGTTTCTTGTTATAGGTAATGCATGAATTTATCCCCCTTGAGGAGAGAACATGAATTTTTTAAAACAAAATAGTGCCTGTAATATAATATGATGATTATGGTATCAAAAGCAATAAATTTTTCTTACAAAACTTGAGTTGAAGTTATCCTACCCTCTTTCTTCTTTGTGTATCTTTAAGATTTATTGAAGTAGCCATAAAAAGACTCATAAAAAGTTTAATAATGTGGGCAGCTGGTGTGAAACTATGGCAATATGTTTCAGAATTTCTGATATACTTCCAGTTCCAAATATTATACACCAGTCTAAAACCATGTATACTGACTTTGAGTTTAGAAAGAAAGGTCTCAATAATATTTTTCGTAGAAAGATTACTGGAGTTAGAACTGAATTATAGTGGTCCTACTCCTTGCTTACAATCTGTAAGATCTTGAGTAAACTAACTTCCTGGTCATTTATTTCAAACCTACTGGTAATACATGGCTCATCGGGTTATTGTACACATTTTAAGAGATAGTGGACATAAAAGATATAAATATAAATGTATGTTTACACACATAAGTATATACACACTTTTCAAATTCGACACACACACAGACACTCGTATTCACTTTTCCTTACAGTTAACAGTGTCTCCATCTGGGGATGAAATTTGAATAAGACCTTTAATTCATTCAGGTCACTTATAATTGCCTTTAGCAGCAGAAAACAATAATTTTATTTTAGAAAAAGTGACAGAAGCCATCCAATAAGATTATCTTTTCCTGTTTCTGGCGATGTCAGATATGATCCCAGATATGCTAATACCTGCAAAGTGTTTCTGTCACCCGTACCCGAGTAGATATTTTTAAATCACTCATACAGTGAAGAGCTGAAAGTGTCAAATGTGTGGCATGATGTGCAATAAGACATACAAGATCTTTTCTGAATGTTTTCTTTAAAACACTCACTTTGTATGAGGTAGGTGTTTGGTACATGGTGCTTATTTTTACTCAAGGATCAAAATTAGGTTTGTGCTTATTTGCAGGCCTTTTTTAAAATTTACAATAAGGATTCATTATGAAAACTGCATTTTAAACTTTAGAATCAATTGTTCCTTACTTGGGAAAGTAATGTGAATATGTTGATATTATGGTAAATAGTATGATTATTCTA
The DNA here is from genome assembly GCA_007922755.1 of Pedetes capensis. Classification (NCBI taxonomy): domain Eukaryota; kingdom Metazoa; phylum Chordata; class Mammalia; order Rodentia; family Pedetidae; genus Pedetes; species Pedetes capensis. Next base: position 30,155 of record VMDO01002739.1, on the reverse strand, counting down.
ATTTGATGAGGGGGGGAGTATCATTCCAAATTCTATTTCCTGCCCCTGTTCTCTTCTCTTTATAACTGAATCATCCAATTAACTCAGGAAATTATAATTAGTTGGGTTCCTACTTCTTCGAAATGCAATGTAGAGTATGTGCAGGCTACAAAGGACCAATTTGCCAGCCTAAATTTTGCCTTCCTTTATTATTACCCTTATTCATCATCCTCTTTTGTGGGTTTTCTATTGTGTTGAGAACCAGTTAGAAGTGAGGGAGGGTATGATTCACTTCATAGATGTTGTCATTGTTGGGTGCCTTCAAGTCTGGTCTGACTCAGTGACCCTGTGTACAACAGAATGAAACACTCCCCAAAACTGTGCCATGTTCAACACTGTATCAGTGCTTCTCTGCTATTTATAGGGTTTTCAATGGCTAATTATTTTGTGGGGAGTGGGTTGCTGGGTTTTTCTTCTAAACCTACAGCACCTGGTTTTCCCCAGGAGCTCTCCCATCCAAGTACTAACCAGGCCCCACCCTGCTTCGCTGCCATGATCTGACAAGATTGGATACCAGGGGGCTATGGCTGCAGGCCCACTTCATAGATAAGCAACCTTAATATAACAATGAATATTTAGTGTTTTCTCAGATAGTCTCTATCTTCTTTTGTTTTGAATTTGGGATTGATTAGGGTCGCTATGCGTCTGGCCTGACTTGACAGCACCTAACAACAAGAACAATTCTGTTGTTGTTAGATGCCATCGCATCATGCCTGACTCATAGCGACCCTCATTGGATTTTCAATGGCTGACTGTTTCAGGACTGCCTTGGGAGTGGATTGCCACATCCTTCTCCCATTTTTGTTGTGCTAGGAATCAAACCTGGGACCTCAGAGACTGCAGAACAGCACTCTACCAACTGAGCTAAGTCTCAGCCCCAAGAACAATTCTAGAGAAGTAAAAATTGTCTCTGCTCAAAATTCTTGGAGGATGACCCTGTAGTTCAGGACAAATTCTACACCAAAAGCTGGGCGTGGTGGCGCACGCCTGTAATCCCAGCGGCTCCGGAGGCGGAGGCGGGAGGATCGCAAGTTCGAGACCAGAGGTAGTCTTTGTATCTTAGTGAGACCCTGTCTCAAAAAGTGAAAAAATAAAATAAAATAAAATGGGCTGGGGGTGCAGCTCAGTGGTCCAGCACTTGCAAAGTATGCAAGTGCGAGGCCCTGGGTTCAACCCCCAGTACCGCAAAAAATTCTACACCAAAGGCCGCCAAGTCAGGCTGCTCCCTTTCCCTGTCTCCTTTTTCTCTATTCCCCATAGGGAACCTGCTGCTACAGCCACACTGGCCTCCCTACTGTGCCTGTGGTCCACTACATCCCAAGCCATGCTCAGGCTTTTCCAAAGTCTGAATGCTCTTTCCTCCCAATACTTCCCCATCTGGATATCTCCACCATTAAGACTCAAGCTAAATATTGCCTCCTGCTTGATTAGTCATAACTAACTGCCTTTTCTACATCTCATAACACTTTGTACACAACAATCCCTTTATAAGAAGCCCAATAATAGAAATTATCATCAGTACAGTGACAGTCAGTGTAAGTGTATTGGAAAAAAGGTGACAAAAAGGTCAAATGTGTTAAAATACTGCTTTGCTGCACCTTCCCAGGCTGCGAGGTGCAACCAGGCAGGAACAAGCTGCATCCTTAGCTAAACCTGGGAGGCAGACTTGACAGGGCTTGAGGAGCATTTGTCAGAGTGGGCTGTTTTAGTAATTAGACATTTTCCCCTTTCCTTGAAGCACCTCTCATTCCTAGAGCTGACTAGAAACCAAAATACTTCCAGGGGGAAAAAATCAGAAAATGTATGGATCTTGGTCAGACTTTTTAAAATTTGATACAATCACAGGTTGAGTGGACTCACAGGATGGCATGTAGCAATTCATTTTTCATTTATTCTCTAGGAAGAGAGCTATTTTAAATTTGCCATGTGTGATATATGTTTTCCTTCTTCCATAAATCAACTCTTTCTTTGGGAATTTTAGATCCATATATTGATCTGCATGGACCATTGTCCCTGAAGTCTTTGCTCCATTAATCATTGAGTGATTTCCAGGGAAGGATGTTCACAGAGATTTTTCACTGTAACTCTTCTAAAGTTGTTAGCAGATAACTATGCTTGATGACCAGGCTAGAGGCCACCATTCCACATGCGTTATCACCTGGGGAAATGGAACTCAGTGATGTAACCACTGATTTGCACCAATGCCAAGATGCCACTGCCCTTTCCTAGTGGCTATGCAAGAATAGAACAGAAAGGAAGACCAGAGAAGCTACTATCTGAAGTAGGTACTAGGAATGTAGTACACATTGGACTGGACAGTGTCCCGCAAAGAAAGATGGGGCTTCAATCAGCCAGGCAGTCAGCAAGCTACCCCCAGAAGTCTGAACAAAGAACGGGCATGACTTGGGAGTTGCAAGTTGCCGGACAGATGCAGCTGAATCTTTTCCTCAACACAGAATCTTCCACCTAAATTCTTCACTTAATCAGACTGCTTGAAATTGCACCAATTAGAGATTCATTTGGGAGACGGTGGCTGTTAGTCATTCCCACATTGGGGTAATTTAGAATCAGTCTATTGTTTTTCCCTTAACACATAACCTGAGTCAGTTATTTTTCTCTTAACATAAAATTACTAATGGGAATTTTTGGAGAGTGGAAGCACACAGAAAGGCATAGGATACTCGTTGGCTTTAAAGGTTAGGCACTAACCAGAAGAGGCAGGACTGGGAATGCCTCGGATACACAGAGCTCAGCAGGATTGCCCACTGCACTTAGCAGTCCTGGACATGCTCAGAGACAGGAAGGTGGAAGACCACATACATACCTCTCCCTACATGTGCTGCTAGATAGAGAAGCCCCAAAAGCATGCTCTGCTGGAGAACCTCTCATAACAAGTATAAACAGGGCTGGTGTCAATATAGCTCTAGTTCAGCCAGTTAAATAGTGAAATATGGTCCACAACCCCATATGAGAAATCACTGGGTCCAGACATGTTGCAGAATTCACAATTTTTCAGGTTTTTGGAAGGTAATATGATATAGATAGCCTATCAGTTGGCTTACATTCCATTAAGGCCAAAGGCATTATGAAATAACATGTGCTTGTCCAAGCTTTTTGGATTTCAAAGTTGCAGATAAGAGATTATGGGCCCCCTACTTCTGTATCATTGATGTTGTTGTTGTTGTTAGGTGCCGTCGAGTCGCATCTGACTCATAACAACACTCATAGGGTTTTCAATGGCAGACTGTTTCGGGATTGCCTTGGGAGTGGGTTGCCACATCCTTCTCCCATTTTTGCGGTGCTGGGAATTAAACTCGGGATCTCAGAGACTGCAGAGCAGCACTCTACCAACTGAGCTAAATCCCAGCCCTGTATCATTGATAAGCAGCCCAAATGCCTTCCTGCTATGCTGGTCACCCACACCTGTCCTATGACGTAGTGAATAAGAGATATTGCCTGGCCCAATAGGAAGCCCGAAGACCCTGCTTCAACATCACAACATATTGGGGCCATAATGACACCATTTCAGTCTTCAGGTTGCCAAGCTTTTCTAAGTTTAAGGAAATTCCTGAGAGGCAGCTGTGATACTATGGATAAGCCCTGGGCTAGTAGTCTTAAGACTGGAGATCCCTTCTGTCTCTGCCATTCACTAGCTCAGAAACCTTGGGTACCCTAGTTATCTCTTTTGAGCCTCAATTTTCTAATATATGAAATTGGAATAATAATACCTCATAAGGTCCTTAGGAGGGGCTAACAAAATATTTGGAGTTAAAGTATTTTATGAACTGGAAATTGCATTTAAATATAAGGTATCATTGTTTCTACTACTTAGGATAATGAAATAAAACAATAAGTGTAAAAGTGTTCTATAAACAGTACCTTACATACAAAAGTGGAGTCCTATCACTATTGTGAACTTCCTACCACAGAAGAGGGCTGGCTTCCCAGGATGGAGAAGGCACCCCATGCTGTACAGCCAAGAGGAGCCTACTTCAGCACCCACTCTGCCCTACGTCCCTTCTCCTGTCCCACTCCCTGCTGTGACTGGCCCCTTGGTAAAAAGCACAGATGAGAAAGACCCAGGAGGCCTGCTGAGGATGCACAAGAAGCATGGTCAGGGCTAGGCAGGCCTTGGGGCACCCATGCAACCACTATCTCTCCGAGGGACACTTGACCAGCCAGAGTCCACGGAGAGCCCCACAGCCCAGGGCACACAGAGCACCGGGGCTCAGCTACCAGCCCTGCCACTCTGGCTCTCTCTCCTGAGAGCAGTTCTTTTCACCCTCCTGCATTTGCATGCAGAACTGTACATTTAACCATGGGGGCATAGACAGGGATCAGTGAGACTGGATATAAAACCCTTTGAACATCATAAAGCACATCTCAGAGGTGAAGCTATATATTACTGGCATGGGAAGCTGGGGCATAGTGGTAGCTCAGAGGCAGAAGGTTTCAAGGTGATGAGGCTAAACTGCTGTGTGCTGGGGAAACCAGGCCCCTTCTTGAGCAGGCTAAGGAGAGCAGCCTGCAAATCATCACCACCCGGCAAAGTTCTCTTCCTTGGGCCTGGACAGATCATTACAAGGTAACTGTTGAGACTGAAAGAATGGAAACCCCAGCCAATGGGCACCACATGAGTTCTGTGCCCTGTTCTGCTTTGCTTCATTTTAAATTCTGGGTTGTCTTCACTTTATAGATTTGACAATTGTGTATGATGCTGAGCCCTGGAGAGATTACAGCATGGTGTCTTACAGGACTGATGTTATGTGTGTTTAATTGCAAGCAGCTGAACCCAGAGCAAAGCTCTAAATGGAATATTTGACAGCAGTGCTCTCCTGGTGCAAGTCTAGGAATTTGAATGGGTAGATGATGAATCTCTGGGCCTTGCTGTGGAAGACTTTTAACTATGGCTGGCCAACCCCACTAGACTGGAATGGAACTGATGTGAACCCCTAATCTGCCATGCATGCACTCAGTCTCCTTGTGTGTTCTTACATGCATGTTTGATTGGCTTCGTCTACTAATTATTAAAACTTGGAGACTGTTTTCAAGGGACCTCGTTATAAAGACAAATCCTTAAAATTCAAGGAGTGACAAATCCAGAAATGTTTCAAGCCGAAGACTGTGATGCAAAAATAAGGGGCTTTCAGTTATTTTCTGTGTTTTTCATGACTCCTTTTAAAATCCTGCTATTCTTACTCTTCTGCTAGAATACTGTTTTTTCAAAGGCAAAGAGAAGGATGTTTACTGTGGGAAATAATAACCCAATATTAGAGATGAAGATTTTTATAAATTAAACCACAAAGAGATATCACTTCACCTCATTCCAGTAAGGATGACTATTATCAAAAAGACAAAAGATAATAAATTCAAAGACATGGACATGGAGAAAAGGGAACACTTGCACACTATTTTGGGGAATGTAAATTAATATAGCCATTATAGAAAATAATCTTGAATTGCCATAAGATCCAACATTCCCACTACTGAGTGGATTATCCAAAGGAAATAAAAATGTCAAAGAAACATCTGCACTCACATGTTTTTTGCAGCACTGTTCACAGTAGCCAAGAGATAGAAAGTGCTCATTAGCTGATGAATAGACAAAGAAAACATAGTATATATACACAAAGGAATACTATTCATCCATCAGAAAGAATAAAATCCTGTCATTTGCAACAATGTGGATAGAACTGGAGATGGTTGTTGTTGTTGTTGTTGTTGTCAGGTGGCCATTGAGTCGTATCCGACCCATAGTGCTGACTCTCATAGGGTTTTCAATGGCTGATTGTTTTGGGATTGCTTCAGGACTGGATTGCCACATCCCATATATTACAGAACCATGCTGTACTAATATTCTCAGCTTTCAATATTTAACCAGAAATTCAGATTCTATACAATAGGGTCCTAAATCATCTACACCTGGGTTACCATCTCAGTTTCCTAAGATTAACTGGTGCTTTGGAATTTCATTGTCAGTGTTTTTAACATTGGACCAAGGCATTGGGAATGTCATAGGGCATTTTCTTGGGAAAACACATTAATGACTTGCCTTGTCTCTCCAGACCCAAGGGGCAGGCTCTCCGAGATCCTCCCCCAGCCACACCATCAGCAGGCCGATCCCCATGCCCATCCGGTCAGCATCAGCCTGTTCCACGCCTACGCACATGCCTCAGGACTCTCTCACAGGGGTTGGGGGAGATGTCCAGGAGGCATTTGCACAAAGTAAGTGCTCTCTTTATGTTGTGGTCTGCTTTTACATAGCAAATAAGTCACCAAGGCTCACTGAGTGGTAGAGAGACAACAGAGCTGCAGGTGGACACTGTAGAGTATCCACCAGCTTGTGTCAGAAGCTGACCTAAGCATTTTAGAAACTCCCTACACTGCTGTTCCTCAAGTCACCATTCTACCTTCCTTTGGCTTCTGTTGCTCTATTTTTTAGTAAGTCTTTGTCCATCAAGGCACAGGAGTTCCTTGTAAAGGTTTTCCATGGAAACATTATAAATACAATCCATTCTCACATGCTCATTTCATGTCTTTTCTTTATGTTAAATTAAAATAGATATTGTGATTTAAAAATCTCAGCTCATTAGGTCTGCAGTGATGGAGAAAGGCATGTAGGCAATTTATGGATTCCCCAGTGAGATGCCCTCAAGAGTTGGATCTTTGCCTCTGATATACAAGGTTACTAGGTTAGAACTCCATGTCAGCAGAATGCAGAGATGGAGATGGCAACCAGCATTCTCCATGGATTGAGCATGGGGGTGCCCCAAGGCAAGTGACTTAAAACTTTTTCTTGCCACCACTTTTCAAATTTATAGACAATAAGAAAAATAATCCTCCTATCTACTTTTTCAGTCAGGCCAATGTCACTCCCAGAAAAAAACACATGTATTACTTTGGGCCTTCTAAACTTTTGGCTCATGTATAATTAGATTTGTTTGTGTGTGTTTAATGACACATACTCTTCTTTTTTCACACAAATCAGATCATGTTTGGCATTTTGGTTTGCAATTTATCTTTTCTTTATATTCGGAATATATTATGAACATCCTTTCAGGTCTTTACATGAGGATCTAAGGCAAAGAGAGACATATTTGACTGTAAGTTTTAAGGCAAAGAGAAGCATAAACAAAATCAAAGAACAAAAAATAAACTTGAGGAAACCAGGTCCAACACAGATGGCAATCCAGTTTCATAATTTCAGCTACACATAAAGCATATAGAGATCAGTAAGAGCAAGATATCCTCAAAAGAAAAATGTGAAAGATATGAACAGAAGAAGAATATAAATTGCCCATGAAGATGTAAAAAGATGTTTAACCTCATGAATAATTGTAAAAACACAAATTTTAATAAATATCATGTTTGCCTAGCAGGTTTTTAAATTTTTTAACATCAATAATATCCAGGGATAGCAAGAGGGTGAGGAAACAGATGCTCTCATCTGTCAAATAGTGGAGTAATATTTTAACACATTTTAATGAGAGGGAATAATAAGCTGTCCATTCTGTTATGAAGGAAAAAGGAAGATCCATGTTAGGGTTTTCTCTTCTAGTCACTAAGTATAATCCACATGCTATTTATGTAATGTAGAAGGAAAAATGCCCTTTCTCTAAATCTCATTTTAAAGAAATCCACAGTATTTGAAATTAGTTTGTGTTTTCTATTATAATCAATGTTTTTACACAGTTGTTTTTATTTTCTAATTTAAATGTATTGATTTAATATTGCTGCCCAAGAAATGACAATGAAATGTGGCCCAAAGGCAGCCCCTATCTCACAAAACATTTATGCTATGTATGTTTGTTTGTAGGTCAGGTATTTGGACTCATGAACCCTTTTTTCTAAAGATGTTATGGTAATTTGCCCTCTGTCCTATTTCCACCTTGCCACACTCCCAGGCCAGCCAATAACTCATTTAATCCTTAGGTGTGCTGCAGTGTAAGAATAATATTTCCCTACTATATACCACATTCCAGCATATATTGAGTTCCTATTCAGAGTACCAGACAAGCCCCTGCTCATGTCTTAATAGCAGGAACAAGAATCTTTTCTCCTTTTCTATACACTGAGAGCATTCAGTGTGTGAACTTTCCCTTCCCATGAGGTAGCTATCCTGATAGACAGAACTCTGGAAACCCAGATACAGAATGGAGCCTCTGCTGACAGAAACCAGAATCCAGTGTGCTTAGCCACAAGGTAATGACTAAAACAGTATCAGCAGCTAGGAAGGTGCAGCTCTCCTAGAAAACCATGCATTTCATCTGTGTGGATTGTCCTTAGGAAGGATGACCACACCTTGAAGGAAACCACCCCTGGTTTTACCTGAGATGATCTCAGTTTGTGCCAGGTCACCCAGTCTTATTAATGCTGACCCTTTCCCCTCTCAAAATTGTCCCAATTTGTGCAAGAAATTATATGACCCTCCATCATTAGCCATGTCTTCTTACATCAGGAGCTGCTGCTCTAAGCACAGTTTTGTTTTTTTGTTTTGTTTTTCTCAGGAAGTGAACCAAAGCACTTCTGCAAAGAAGTCTTAGTTGTTTTCTTGCTATCAATGGAAATAATAAACAAAAAAATAACAATTTGGGGTAAAGGTAAAGCTCTGATTTTTTCAAAGCTTGAATTTTAACATTTGATTTTTCTCCACTAAAGGTTCGAGAAGAAATTTAAGGAATGACTTGCTAGTGGCTGCAGATTCTATCACTAACACCATGTCTTCTCTTGTGAAAGAACTGAATTCAGGTGAGTCCCTGGTACCCTCTCCTTTGCCAGGTCATCACAGAGAGATCCTGGTCATTGCCAAATATAAAAGGATATTTTAAAGGTCTCTGTGGTATTTTGATGGCATATTCAAAATTTTTGGTGATGTTTATATTTTGCTTATTAGAAAACCATGCATGTTTAGTATAGAAGTTTTGAAAAATATGGAAAAAAAGAAAAATATATTAAAATGGACCTATAATTCTAGACTCCTGAGATAGCCAATGTTAACATACCTGGTGATCCATAATAACATAGTGCTGAAGTTATCTTACAGGGTCAGCTCTTCTATTTAACTATTTCAACTCTGTTGATTTGGAATGCATGATCATTTGAATGAGGCTGAAATGAAATTTACTTTTGCATTATCTCCAAAGGAAAATCTTCCCAGAAAATGAATAACATGAAACTGTGGGAGACTCTGTAACCTTCTAATACTACACAGAGTTTTAAATTTTTAGCAGCATGAACATGCAAATAAACACCTTAGCAGTTACTAATACATCTCCATCTATTTCTTCAAGCAGACCTAACAAGATATTTTTCTGGCAGGACTGTGATCTTATAGCTAGGATTACAACAGCTATATTGAACAACAACAACATAAGAAATAAAACTTCAGGTTTTAAAATATACTGAACTTAAATTCCTTTAAATCTCTTTAATAAGAGTTAAAATAATTGAAAATTATTGCTGATGTTTTAAAGTTACCAGATAAGATCAAATGACATCACAATTAGTGGTATGGACCACTGGATAGGGCTGGGATTTAGCTCAGTTGGTAGAGTGCTGCGCTGCAGTCTCTGAGGTCCCGAGTTCTATTTACAGTACCGCAAAAATGGGAGAAGGACATGGCAATCCACTCCCAAGGCAATCCCAAAACAGTCAGCCATTGAAAACCCTATGAGGGTCATTATGAGTCGGATACCGACTCCACAGCACCTAACTACCTACTAACTACTACCTACCACTGGATATGTATCCACTGCCCTAAGAAATGATAACTGAGTAGTTACTCTTGTTGTGGAAATCTCATGTACTATTAACTTGTTGCTGCTGCTATTGTTGTTAGGGACCATTGAGTCAGGCCATCCCATAACAACCCTATGTACAACAGACGAAACACTACCCAACAATGTGCCATGAGAGACACTATGGTCAATACTTCTGTGCTATTCATAGAGATTTCAATGGCTGGTTGTTTTGGGAGTGGGCTGCTGGGTCCTTCTCCCAAGCTTTTTACAGCACCTGCTATTCCCAAGCTCTCTCCCATCCAAGGACTAACCAGGCCTGCCCCTGCTTAGCTTCCAAGATCTGATGAGATTAGATGTCAGGGTGGTATGGCTATAGAACTATTAGCTTGTACTCATAATTCTTTGTAATAGTAAGTGATTTAATTATCTTAAGTTTGTATTCCTAAAGTAAAATTAAGCAAAAATAACAATCTTAATGAAGACTTTTATAGGGAAGAAAGAGTAGAAGTTTTAAGAAGGTAAGTCAGAGCTGAGTGTCATGATACATGCATGTAATCCCAGTGACTAAGGAGGCTGAGGCAGGAGGATTGCAAGTTTGAGGCCAGAGGCAGCCTATGTAACTCAGCAAGAATCTGTCACAAAAGTAATAAAATAGGAGCTGGGGATGCAGATCAGTGGTAGAGCACTTGCCTACCATGGGTGAGGCTCTGGGCTCAGCCCCCTAGTACTACCAAAAAAAGAAAGGGAGAATGAGAGAGACAGAGGGGAGAGAGAGAAAGAGGGGGGAGAGAGAGAGAAAGAAAGAATGTGTTAAGTTAGTTATTAAAACACAAAAATTCCTTATAACATTTTTGAAATAAAAAGAAAATACTGAACACCAAATTATTTTATAATAATCGATATCAGTACAAATTCTCATTTTTAAAAATTACCTAATACCCAAAACTGGGTAATGCTTTATACAGCACAGGTTGATCTATTTTAAGCCTAGTCTTTAATTTGTAGGTCATAAACTATCTAACGGGGCTGGGATTTAGCTCAGTTGGTAGAGCACTGCTCTGCAATTTCTGAGGTCCAGAGTTCGATTCCCAACACCACAAAAAATGGGAGAAAGAAATGGTAATCCACTCTCAAGGCAACCTTGACACAATCAGCCATTGAAAACCCCATGAGGGTCACCATGAGTCGGACATGACTCAGTAGCACCTAACAACAACAACAATCTATCTAACAAGTCATTCTTTCTTTCTACAATTGTACCTACTAGAAGTGGAGAGTGAAACAGAGAGTAATGTGGATTCAGAATTTGCACGGACTCAATATGAGGATCTGGTTCCCTCACCAACCTCTGAAAAGGCTTTTCTAGCACAAATCCATGCCCGAAAACCCGGGTACATTCACGGCAGAGCTACCACAAGCACCATGCGCAGTGACATGTGAGTATCTTGTGTCTGGAGGTATTTTCTTAGTAACAGAATAATCTGTAGGGAACTGTAAGAAAGTCAAAACATGATTGTTTAGTTTTACTTTGGAAAGCAGTGATAAAGCTTCCCTTTCTGCTGGAAGAGGCAGGTGCTATATTTAAATGTGGCACTGGGACTCTTACGCCCTTACAATTTCCAAGGAGTATCAATACCAGAAACAACCTGTGCTCATTGAGAGCCTGGCTCACCCAAGACATAGAGCATGGATACTTCTTGATTTATGATGAAGTTACATCCTGATAAATCCCTTGTAAATTGAAAGTATCATGAGTGGCAAATATATTTAATACAACTAACCTACAGAACATCATAGCTTTGCATACAGCACACTATAGAATACCAATCATTTACTCTCCTCATCCACATGACCACACTGGGAGCTTCCCCTGGCTGCTGCTGCCCACAATCAAGAGAGAGTATTATATGCATGTTGCTAGCCTGGGAAGATATCCAAATTCAAGATTCAAAGCATGGGTTCCACTTCTGCACGATGGTAAAGTTGTAAGCCAACCTCTTATAAGTCAAGAATCTTCTGTGGTATTAAAATACTGCTCTAACCCTTCCAGGATCCATAAGCCAGTTCAGGAGGTAAGTCATCCTAACTTCTGAATTTGCCACATTTGCACTTAGAGGACCCCTATAATACAGGTAAGGCCTCTGTTTACAGTGGACATAAACAATAAGCACTTGGATTGAAGTAAGTAAGTATATAAACTCTGACTATAAAGAAACTCAGTTTGATTGACTTGAATATGTATAAGCCTGATTTTCGGAAGACTTATTTTGCAAAGGTATTTTTTGTCACAAATGGCTGGCTGGGGGATTCTTTTTCTCTATCTGGATGGTAATTGCAGATGGGCCAGGAGCTTCCTGCTCAAGGCAGCCAGTCATAAAGGAAGGAGCTGTCAGCTGCCATTCTAAGTGCCAAATGGCCAGCTCCTGACAGTTTTGTTCATTCTCAGGGAAAAAAAAAATTAAAAGATGCCTACAATAAAGATCTAGGAAATTAACATCCTTAACAGCATTTAATAATACCTAACCCCCAGTTAAAATACCCTTTGGGAGAGTTGGGTGCTTCTGATCTATCTTATTTTCACCTGATTAATTTCTGTAGCTTGATATAAGCCAGCAGAATAACTAGCATTGCCACTAGACTTGCTGTGACCCTGGATCTGCTCAAAGTAGTCAGCAGAAGAAACCAGCACTGAGGGACAAAGGCAAAGCTGAGATGGAGCTACAGAGCCTAAATTGGGAAGGAGAAGAGTAAAAGGAAGGAAGGGCAAGAAGCAATACATTAGAAGCAATCATCTCATGGAGGTATGAGAAATGTAGGCAAGGGCTGGGACAGGGGATTGCTGAACACTAGGAGATGGGCAGAAGGGTGATGCCTAATGTGGTGAGTACTTCAGATCAGTCTACAAAAATAAACTGGCTGTTTTAAAGACCAAAAGAAGAAACTAACCAGAAGTTCTTCTGGTGTTTTTGGATCTCAATCCAAGTAGTGAGTAGAGACCAGCAATAATGGAGTTATAAAGAGAACTGGTTCGAGAGCCAGCTGTGAAGCAGCAGTTTGTAAAATCAGAACAAAATAGTTACAGCATAATTTTAAGTGGCAGGATGCAGCTGCTTCGAATTTTAGTTTCCTTTCTTATCCTTCCTCTGTAATTTAGAATTGTGTGTTTTGTTTGTTATTCAAAATGGTGAATTAATTGTCATCTGTTTTGTCTAGTAAAGACATATCTATTTAACTTTTTATTGTTAAGCATTTACATAGTAGCTACCTAGAATTTGTTGTCCTCATCCTAAAAACCCAGACTATTAAAGCTCCTCAATCTTCTATCCCTAAGATACTAGGGAACAGGACCAGCTACCAAGAAGAGATGTGAGACTTGAGCAGGTGGAGTTCACAGAGACCTTTCAGACCATTTAAGCTGGTCCCAGCCCTCCAAAAATACCAAGAACATGTCCTACAGATATAAATAAATAAGAACAATGACATTCCGTTTCCAGCCCAGAAACTTCTCCTTGACCACTCATTTCATTTTGGGGGATATTTTAATATCTGTATTGTCTAAACATGTACTATGTTTTAACCCAAGAATATTGTAGTTTTATGATCCAGGTAGTGAATTTATGTTCAGCCTCATGAAGTGCTTCACAGTATTTCTGGGATGAGCAGAAAGATGGAGTCTCACATTAGCGAGTGAAATCATCCTTAACTATGTATTTTAGAGTGGGATTGGACAATGATGAAATGGATTTTTCAGATTCAGAACTAGTATAAAAATTTTAAGGTCAAGAGCTACAGATGAGAGTATGAGTCTTCCTGGTATTAATTCACCAATGTTATAAGACTTGATTCTACTATAAAAATAATGTGGGAATGTGTGTGTGTTCATGTGTAACATAAAGAGGGTTAAATTATGAACAAATGTCCTTAAGCATTATTTCACTAGAGGGCTCACTCTCCTTATTCTGTGCTCTTAGATTCTGAGTTCCCTATTGGGAAAACTTTATATTCCTTTGAAAGTCTTTGAAAAGCAATTTTACCTTTTTTAAGATGGCAGAATATTTAAAACTATTCTATTCTTGTAACTACCAGAAAAACAGAGATGACCAATAATCAGCAGACTGCCATAGCAGAAGTGTATGTGAAAATACTTTGATCACATATTTCTCCAAACTTCTAGTTTAAAAAAAATTTTTTTCTTTAGGTAAAATGAAAATTCCTTTATGAAAGTGAACTGGAAGAATGAGAGGAAATAAATGTGCCAACAAAACTACAGTGACCCTATGAATTCCACTCACATTTCTTTTTTAAGATTTGCTCCAAAATGCCATCTGTGGTTTATTCTCAGAGTTACAGAAGATGGAGATCCTTACGTGAGGCCCGAGGATGAGAGCTATGCAAATGATTCTGTCCGGCAGCTGGAGAATGAGCTGAAGATGGAGGAGTACCTGAAACAGAAGCTGCAGGATGAGGCCTATCAGGTACACCCTCCCCACCACGCCTTCAGCCCCTGTGTAGCTGGGTCTTTCACATGACTCGCAAAATCAGTGCTGCTTTCTTCCTTCCACCCTCCTTTCCAGAATATTCTGGTAGACCTCCTCAGTCCATGTCCTCCAGATAGTACAATTTTTAACTATTTCTTTTAGCTGTCACACACCCTGTAGTCTTGTACGTTCTATTTTGGAAAGCAAAAAGAGGCCTTGTGACATTAGCAGAAGTATGATGACTGCCAGTCCAGACTCCTCTAGGATCATTAAGAAAGCTGTTCTCATCATAACTTTTAAAATAATAAGGATACAAAGAGCAGGGCACAAAGAAAGTTCATAAGTATAAATACACTTCCTCCCTTGAATTATTTGTTCTCAGCCTTCCTCAGTGCCTGCTTCATACCAGATATAAGCAAGTCACAAAATATACTGAGAAATATTAGGGGAACTGCAGGCCTTTGTTCAGCAAGGTGTGGATGGACAGATCTAGAGATGGACTGGAGTATATTAACCCTCTGAAAAGTTACAGAACAGCACAAGCAATTGGGATTAAATGAACTTAGTCATTCCTCCTAAAGGCAATGTGTTTTCCCCATGGGGCTGTTCACTGCCTTGTTTGTCTGTCTGTGTGCATCCTTTCTCTCTAACCTGCAGGTACTGTTGTTGGATTCTGGGAGCTTAGGGATGCTTATCTGGTGGAGACCTGCTGGTCTCCAGCCCCAGAGGGTTGTTGTTTTCATGTCAGACTTTCTATCCAATGGCCATACTAGCTTTCCCCACATTCTTAAGAGTCAGTGGACAGAGAAGCAGAGAGAATAAATTGTTTCCTACTTCTCATATATTTATAGATTAAGCCTTGGCTCTTTTCTCAAGAAGAATATAGCAAGAGGGAGCCAGAAGCCCAAGTTCACCCCAGCAACATAAAACAAAAGTGTTACTTCTTTGCAATGTGTCCTTAGCCCTTTCAGCTTAACAACTACACTTCAGAAGTAACCAAAATATTATTCTAATCACACGAAAAAAAATAAATAAATAAAAGTAGTAAGTAGAGGCATACACCTATGCTACAAAAACAAAATTACCTGATTGCAAAGCCATGGAAAAGCACTCTTTCTTTGCAACTTCTATGGCTCATGCACAGAAGGAAATTGGCCTGGACTGAAGGTGGTTGTGGGGTGTCCAGGAACTTTGAGGGACAGCATGCCTATACACACCTCATGTGACTCTGTGCATATACGGAGAGAGATGTGGCTAAATAATCAATGTTCTAGTTCATGCCATTAAAGGTACCTCTGGCCTCCTTCTTTGAGCCCATTTTAGTTTCTGGATTTTAGTGACAAAGTAACTGAAATTCTAGAATTTTTTATTTTTAAGGAAATATTTCACCATTCTATAACAAGTTTTTATTCATTTTACTAAGTTAGGAATTTAATTGTATATGAGTAAAATGAAAGGGATCCTATTAATGATTTAAGATTCAACTGGACATTTTGCCATCTCTAGTAAATTTTCAGCTCCTTCTCTCTCTCCCCTCCCGTCCCCTCCCCTCCCCTCCCCTCCCCTCCCCTCCGTTCCCCTCCCTTCCCCTCCCTTCCTGTCATTCCATTCCCTTCCCTTCTCTCTCTCTCTCTCTGTCTGCCTTTCCATCCCTGGTGACTTCAGGTAAAGGGCAGGGGAGGGGCTGGGAGAACATATCAAGCCTGTGTGTCCTCACTCAAGATCTACACCCTGAAGAACATCGAAGTGGTTTTCCTTGAGTGTTCTGTAAGCAGATGGTGACTGGATGGATTGGAATGCTACTTTCATTCATTGGACTCTCTGTCTGTCTCTGTGCATGGCTTCCAGCCAAATAATTCACCAGCTTGACTGCATCACTGACTTGAAATGTCACCTTTCTTGTTTGTATCCTTTGTCACCCACAGGTCAGCTTGCAAGGTTGAATGCAATATCCTTTTATCACTCTCCTCTCAAGTAAGTACCCTCTTATTTAGGAGGAAACTTGGACACTGTACACTGAGTTCTGATAACTTGCAACCTAAATTCACAATCACTCTCTCATAGGCATTCTTTCTGTGTGATAGCATATCCTCTTTCCTTGCTGACATCAAAGAATCATCTCAGACTATGGAGCATTTCATTATAATCTGGTGTAAATTCCCCAGACATCCTTGACAGTTGACTTTTTACTCTGTTAATTAGGAAAATTGGCACCAAAGCTTCCATAATACCAGTGATGCCTCAAGGCCCCACAGACCAAATGTGTGTACCTTAACAAGTAACAGTAAAATCAAGTGTTATTAAGGAAACGAAAGAGCCAAGACAGAGGAAAAAGTTT
This sequence comes from Pedetes capensis, assembly GCA_007922755.1. Taxonomy (NCBI): domain Eukaryota; kingdom Metazoa; phylum Chordata; class Mammalia; order Rodentia; family Pedetidae; genus Pedetes; species Pedetes capensis. The sequence goes on along the minus strand of VMDO01002739.1, from coordinate 13,560 downwards.
TGCAGACTTATATTTTGGAGATGACTCAATCAAATCCATGATAAAATTTAGCAGGATATAAGTTAATTTAAAATATCATTAATGTGCCATATGATCCTACCCTAAGAATCAATCTAGATACATGTAAAATCCTCAAGTAGTTTTTAATAGGAAGTATAGCACTTGCCTGGCAAGATCACTTGAGTGATGTGGTCTGAGGCTTAGGCTGTGGACTCTAGCAGACTCATTTTCAAATATGGGTTTCAGCAAGTCCTAGCAGCATAAATTTGACCAAATCACTAAACCCATATGAGCGTCAGTTTTGTCCATATAACATATCACAGTATCTACCACATTTGTTGTTGTAGTTGTTAGGTGCCATCGAGTGGTGTCCAACTTATAGTGACCCTCATAGGGTTTTCAATGGCTGATTATTTCAGGGTTGCCTCAGGAATGGATTGCCATGTCTTCTCCCATTTTTGCAGTGCTGGGCATCAAACCCGGGACCTCAGAGACTGGTCCCCTCTAGCTGAGCTAAATCCAGAGGAGTTATACTCCTTAGGATATAATTTTTAAAAAGCTTGACATGGTGGCTGATATACCAAAATTAATTTTGAACATGAACATATATGCTTGCCACTGTGCTCCATGATTTACAAGCAGTCAGTCCTTGGGAGCTGCTACAGTATTTATGTAAGGGTATGGGGTCCACTGGGGCTCAGAATTACCTTGCTCTCTGTCCTATTATAAACAAAGCCAGGACTCAGCTACATGAAATGATTTGAGGGACCTTAGGCTATCCTGTCCCATAAGTCTAGATGGGTTTTCTGGCTCCAACCAATGACCATTTCAATCCCTCTATGCCCTCCACCTTCCACCCCATTACAGTCCAAAGTTTATACACTTCCCACACTAATCTGGCTGCCCTGACCCAAGGACTTGTGTCTACTTTAGTTATACAGTCTTTCCCAACTGTTGTTGTTGTTGTTGTTAGGTGCCGTCGAGTTGGTATCCGACTCATAGCGACCCTCATAGGGTTTTCAATGGCTAACTATTTTGGGATTGCCTTGGGAGTGGATTGCCAGGCCCTTTTCCCATTTTTGCGGTGCTGGGAATTGAACTCGGGTCCTCAGAGACTGCAGCGCAGCGCTCTACCCACTGAGCTAAATCCCAGCCCTTCCCAACTGTGGGATCTCTTAAGTCTACAGTACAGTAGATAACAAACTTTAACAACTCTCACTGCTAGTTTAAAAAGGGATATATATTTCTTAAATGACATATCAATTATTGATGAATACACACTAGCTCAAACACTACTGACATCTCAATCCTATCTCAGTCCTCAGAATAAGATCAAGCAAGTAAAAATAGTAGCATAATTGCTATAGTTACATATACTTCATGAGCTGTGAGGAAGGATCTCACTGACCACACCTATTCTTCTCCTTTGGATTTGAGAATGCAGTACCACATGTTCTCCTGATACACTACAACTACAGGAAAAAAATTCCCAGGAGCAGTTTCTGAAAATATCCATTCCAGTTATAACAAACCTGGTCCCAAAAGAGCAGCCTTTTTCTTTTAATAGCATTTTCTTTCTCTTAGCTCCAACAATTTAATCATTTTTGTCTGTGTATTATTTATACACTGGTGGCTAGTTCTTTTTAAAAAGTTCTTTTTAAAAAGCCCAATAAAAATGGCATTGACATAAACCCACATTTTAAAAATGGTATTTGACTCTTCTCATACATAAAAGCCAAATTTTTCAGTACTCTGAAAGTTCTTAGGCGATTCTTTTAAACCTTTTGTTGAAAATTTGACAGTGAAAAATGAAATGTTTGTGAGCTTTGCTGTTTACTGCATCAGATACCTTGCCAGGCCTGTTGCTAAATCAGCTACTTCAGCAAAATCCATTTAAAATCTGATAAAACACTACAAAAGCAAGTGGCTTTTCACCTTTGTCGCTAGTTCTAGCCTACTATAATTAGTCTTGATGTAGTCAAGAAATACAGTTGAAATTTTAAAACAGTCTATATGATTAAAATGTTTTCATTTGGACATTCTGACTGTGCTGCAAAACCAAAAATGATCCCTAAATATTGGCATCTCTTATTCAAGCGTCCTGAGCCAACTTCATTGCTTGTCATCAGTTCACTATCCACCAAGGCAGAGCCCTACATGGATAAGGAACAGGAGGTGGGACCCCAGAGACATAGAAGTTTCATTCTCCACTCAGATAGGGCATGAGGCCTATTTGCAAACAAATGTGCATTTGTGGACAGTAGAGTAATGGAGTACCTAGTTTGTTGCTTTTCAGCTAGACACTGTGAAGAAACAATAAACCTAATGGTTAGTACTCAGGTTAGTGCCCTACAAGATTTCATTTTGACCTGCTCACATCTTGGATTTGTCCCTTTTCCTTCCTCTGGCCATGCAAAACACCGTTCCCCTTGGCCAGTCACATCCTAACACCAGAAGTTGGGGAACTGGACCATAGAAAGTGGATGAAAAAAAATCAACATGGCATTCTGATGGTAGGCCAGTGGGCTCCTCACTTTGTCAAAAGGACAGCACCCTCCAGGTGCCTTGAGGGCACTTCCAGGTACCCCTTGAGAAAGAGACTGGACAAGGGGGACTGGCTGTCCTCTCTTCTGGATGGTTCAATGACACACAATGTGCTAGGGCATTCCTCCCTCATTTTTATAGGAAGAAAGTACATCAAGTGTATGTGTGAGCACGCGCGCGTGTGCGTGTGTGTGTGTGTGTGTGTGTGTGTGTGTGTGTGTTGGGGAGAGGGGAGATCCTAAGTTTTATAACCCTCATTTAGAAGCAGTATTCATCTTTTAAAAAATTACACATTCCTTATTCCCAGGCAAGCTATAGTCAGACAGATGATGACACTAACATGAAAGCTGATGATGATGGAGAGCCATGTACCACACAGAGGAGGAGGACAGCAGCCTGGCATCAGCCTCGCCGGAAAGAGGAGCCACCCTGCCCAGCAGCTCCTGACAAACCCCCGCCCCTACAGATGTATTCTGAAGCCTCTAGGGCAGCTAACTTTTTGTTCTAAGATTTGTAGTTCATAGGTGTGTGTTTTAGAAGGGAAAAAAACAAATCAAGACTCCTGTTCCAAACTAATTTGTCAGCTCCATCTTCTGTAACATGACTCATCCGGGTTTAAAAAAACACACAGGCTGACAACCCACGCTGCTATTATACATGATGGCAGTATTAACAAGCATTTTAAACCTTTGCACATGATATTGAACCTGTTCAGTTTACAATGACAATATTAATGTTTGTAGCTCAGCGTTTGATTTCTGGATTCTTTGAGATTTTAGCAAGATAGTTTATTATACACTGTACATTTTTTTCCATAGCAATTGGAAAAAAACAACCACTTGCAATTATTCCCTAATCCTGGAGGATTTGGTTCCTGATTGTACAGACTCAGAGCCTGGAAGTCAAGGAGGGTCCTTGGCCTGAAGTTGACTCCAAATCTCTGTGAGCAGCAACTTGAACCAAACACCAGGAACAATACATTCTTCGAGGCTTCTTTCCAACTTGGGGTTGTTTTCTTTCAAGATACCCTAACAAGTCAGCCATAGAGTTTAGTGTAAATATTTTTTCCAAATAAATATCATATTCAAAAAGAGACAACATTCAAATTATATAGAATCTAGTTTTTAAAAGCAGCACAGATCTTCTTAAAAACTGTGAACTATGTTTTGAAATACTCATTACTAAGCTGTTTATAAACCACAGGTGCCATAAGATCCCCAAACAGACTAAAGTTATCTACACTCTTCCATGGTCTTGTTCCTCTCGTTTTAGCTTTAGGAAGCATGTCTTTCACAGCACTGCTCATTCACAGACTCCCCCATCAGGTTGTTTGGAGGCCTTCAGCTTTAAATGTACAGGCTTAAGTGCGCTTGCAAACGTTCGCTCTCCTCTTATTTCTGAATGTTTATGCCTTAGCTGGCCACCTGGTGTTCTGCATGCAGCGTTGCGTGGTCATGTGAAAGGAGACAGGCTCTTCTACACTGAGTTGGGATTTTGCATTCAGTGAGAAGCTGACATGCAAAAGAACTGTCAAAGACAAGAAGATAAAGACTGGATGGTCCTTTTTGAAGGACTTCTTTAGAGAGACCTAAAGCTCTCCCTTAGGGATCCTGGGAAAATGGAAAAGTAATCGTTTGTTTCATAAGTTATGTGGGGAAAGAGAAGAAAATAGCCTGTAACATGTTGGATATAGGTAAACTCAAATTAGCAGCTTCTCTGGAATTCCTGGTTTTCCTTTGAGATAAAGGGAAAAGAAGAAGAGAGCATCACTGTAGAACAAGTGTTCTCAAAATGTGTTCCCCAAAGCATTAGCATCACCTGGAAATGTCTTAGAAATGCAAACTCTTAGGCCCCCAACCCAGGTCGACTGAATCAGAAACTCTGGGGTTTGGGTCTAGTAAACTATGTTTTAATCAGCCCTCCCGACGATTCTGACGTAAGCTAAAAGTTGGAAAGTGCTGCTGCTCTAGTTAAAGTTGTACAATAAAGCCTCTGAAAGGACTTATTCAAAATAGGTAAGAAATGTGCTGAATAAGCCTCTAAGCTTCGGTGGTTAAATTTTGCTTCTGAAGCTGGCAAAACCCTTCTCTGGCCCCACACACCTCGGCTGTAGCGGGCCGGTGGCAGCGGAGAAGATGAGTCTGTCATCTTCAGGCTCTCTCTGCAGAGGGCCATCTGATGTCCACGCCTCTGCATTTGGTCAGAAGCCATCTCCTTGGCTACCCCTTGGGACAAAATCATTTGCCTTGGGGTTAGTCAAGTGCTTGATTGGTACCAGTAAGGACCCCATGCTGTCCCTCAATGTGCTTAATCATAGTACCCTCCAGAGAACCTGTCTAACAAAAGTCCCGAGCACAGGCTAGCACCAAAGTGGCACAACTGCACAGTTCTCTGATTTCTTTGCACAGGTAGATTTTATTGCAGGTTTTGTTGATGTGTCTTAGTGTTCGTCTCTCCTCCACTGCCCATCCTCTGTGAAACCATACCTCTCTAGATGGAGCAGGTGGCCACTGGTGCCTCAAACTCAGTACTGAAAACCACTGCATCCCAACTACCTACATTGCTGTCAGCTCGAAATCAGAGCCAGGTAGTCTGGAACTCAAAACTCAGACCCCACAAGTGGCCCTTAGCCCCTGACTGGACTGAGCTGACCTGTGTTGTCTCTTCATGTTTCTACATCAAAATGTGTCTGAGTTTTGAACTGTCGTGCTTAAAACCTTTCCCCTTGCCAGAGCTTTCATTGCCAACCAACCCCATCACACCGGTGTTGATTCCGTCATACAAAGCTATTGCAAGGACTCTGGAAATGGCCATCAAATGACCAGTTTCTGACTAACCAGCCACCTTTTCTTTCTCTTAGCTCCACGTCAGCACTGAGACCAGATTCAAGCACCCCTGTCCTGTAACCGAGACAAAATGGCGTGTGTTGTTTTGGGTTTTTGTGATTTTGGGTGGGTTTCTTTCCTTGGCTCTCCAAATTTACTTTGGGGGCCTATTCTAAGTGCAAACCCAGCAGGTTTCATCGTCTTGTCCATTAGATGCAACTACATTGTGCTGAGGTTCTTTCTTTCTTGTTCCACAATGAATTGCACATCCATCTCCATCAGAGCTGATGGCCTATTAATGAGCACTGATCAAACACAGCCAACCCTCCCCCATAGCACAGTGTTACTGGAGGTGGGTGAAATCTACTGTATAGGATTCAGGAATTAGTTGTGGTTGGTCAGGACGGAAGTTGGGGTAAGTTTGGTTGGTCAGAGGGAGATGTGCTGGAGATTGTGAAAATGGATTCTTGGATGATCTACTATAAGGCAGGGAAGGTTCATTTGTAAGTAGTAATGTGAACTGAATTGCATTAAGAGTGTGGCCTTTGTTGTGATATACTATGTATTTTCTTATATGCATGAGCCAAACTGTTGCAACATAATTTAGAACTGATGTCTGCTTTTATTTTGATAATCTTCATCCACTCTTAATTAGTTCTTGGCTGTTAATTGTAGATAGATCTTGTAAATACAGCAACCTTTGGTTGCTGCATTCACTTTGGTTCAATTCCACACTAGGAGCCACAAAAAAGAACTCCAATTTGTCCTCAGCATAAAGGGCATTTTTACTTTTGAACCAAAAATAAAAAAAATCAGAAGCATTATATCTGAGGCTAATTAAATTAAGACATTTTTAATTATGACTACTGTAATTTGACACCATTTGAAATAACCAATTCAGAGACACTAAATATTTCACAATATTCATTGGTATTGTAACAAAACTACTATTGTATGGGGTTTTTGTATTGCTGTTAGGTATTGTTTTGTGTGTGTGTATGTGTGTGTGCGTGTGTGCGCGTGCGTGCGTGTGTGTGTGTGTGTGTGTGTGTGTGTGTGTGTGTGTTGAAACCTCCTGGGGACATGTTATATTTTGAAGTGATTAAACTATTTAATTGTGTGTCTATATTTTGGAATGGAATTATTTCTTCATTAAAAATGTTTTTAAAAACACTATATCTTCATGTTTTATTCTTTGGTTTCAATGGATTTCCTAGAGCAACATGGAGGGAGTCTGTTCAAAGAAGAAAGACAGGTCAGTTCTTGCTTTATGGAGCAGAACCCATTGATGGAGCAACTGAGCCAAAATACTTTACCTGTAAATATCTGAGTGGTTTTGTGTTTAAAAAAGAAAAAAATGTGCTAAAAGATTGACTGTCTACATTGTGGGGTAGTGGATGATATTTTTATTTTGATCCTCATGCTATTGTATTTTCTCCGGGCTCAGTACCATCCATAGGTAAATAGGTGGATGAATAAGAAACACCTGGGTTGGATGGTCTCTTTGGTAAGAAGGTGACTTAGGTTGGCAAATGCCTTTGGAGAGCATGTCTAACAGTGGGAATTTTCTCTGCCTTCAGTGAACAATTCCTTTTTGATACAGCATTGAAAGTATGGGTGTGTTGTTGTTGTTGTTGTTAGGTGCCAGCAAGTCAGGTCTGACTCATAGTGGCCCTATACACAACAGGATGAAATACTCCCCAACACTGTGCCGTGCACACAATCTTTTTGTGTTTGAGCCCATTGTTGGTTGCACCCACTGTGTTTCTTCTCATTTTGAGTTGTGCCACATCAGCAGCTGGAGGTCCTAGGGTTTTACTCTATTCCTATCATTAAGGTTGACTCAGCTTTGAGGAGGCAACTCTTCCCCACTCATCTCTTGGATGCCAGCCTGGGAGGCTCATTTTCCAGCACTATATTTGACAGTGTTTATCTGCTAAAGATAGAGTTTGCAATGACTCATTGTTTCAGGTGTGGGCTGCCGGGTTTTTCTCCATAGTCTTTCTTAGTCTGGAAGTTCAGCTGAAATCTATCCACCATGGGTGGCCCTGTTGGTATCTGAAATATTGGTGGCATAGCTTTCAGTATCACAGCAACGCACAAGCCCCCACGGCATGACAAGCTGACAGACACATGTAGGAAGTATGTGTAGTCTGTTTTATTTTAAAGAAAGCAATAAAAATAGTGGAGGCTACAACTCAAGCTATATAATAACAATTTTTTGTTCCCTCTTCTCTAATGCTAATTGGTTTAGTACTGGATAGAAACAAAGCATATGAGGCAGTAATGCAGGCCATGCATGGGCTCCATCTCTAAATCTGCTGGCTCTATGCCAAAGGAGCTAAATAACACCTGTAGTTGGCTTGTTCACTTTCCAGTGCCCTGGTTGTGATACCCTCTAGAAAGAACACTGTTGAGGATGAGTATCAGGCAATTGGGACATAAATGGCACTAGGCAAATAATCTTTCAGGCATTCCATTTCTCTGGAAGTCTCTTTGTGGCTACTGTAGCTTTCAAGCAGCTTCACCCTGAGAATATCTGGGTAGGGCCAATCAGATCAGCTTTCTTATCTAGACCTCCAAGAGAAACTTGCTTTCTTTGGAATTATTTCATGGAAACACCTTTCCTTCCATTGGTAGACCAAGAGGCTAAGGAGAAAGGCATGTGTGTTGGTGTGCCTGCTATAGGCACAAGGAGTCCTCCATACACTTGAGTCTCATTTGATGTGTGAGGCAAAAACCTTATAGTGATAAAAATTGTTCATTTGCCAAGGCCTCTCTGCATCTGTGTACACTGTGTAACAAATACCACATATTTATACGTAATATTATGTATCTTTCTTTTAAATCGCATAGGAAAGAAAAAGTGGTGTTACAAACCAAAAATACAGTACATCCCATTTCCAGCCCAAGTAGGTATACTGCAATTGAATTCTGACACTAACTACTCAGAGCTAAAGCAGACTCTATAGGTGATGGATAAAACCTTTTATAAGCCTGGACCCACATAAGATGACATTCATAAAATCTGTGGACCCACCTAGAATTCCAACTAACTAGCTTTAAATTCAGGGGTTCCCATGACCCCCTCAGGTTAAATAATTCATTAAAACAACTCACAGAATTTTCCAGGCATAGTGGTGCACACCAGTAATCCCAGCACTTAGGCAGGAAGATCACAAATTTGAGGCTATCTGGGGCTTGTTGTTGTTGTTGGGTGCTGTTGAGTCTGTATCCAACTCATAGCGACCCTCCTAGGGTTTTCAATGGCTGACTGTCTCAGGATTGCCTTGGGAGTGGATTGCCAGGCCCTTCTCCCATTTTTGCGGTGCTGGGAATCGAACTCGGGACTTCATCAAAAAAAAAAAAAAACCCTCACACAATTCTCTGAAAAACTCAGAGCACTGTACTGTCTATTAGGGTTTTCTTTAAAAGGATGCAGATCAGGAACAGGCAAATGAAGAGATAGCAAGCTCAAGGTCTCCATGGGAGTGGGAGAGGTCACAGAGCTACCATGCCCTCTCATTGTAGAATCATGTCACTCTCCTAGCACATCCATGTGTTCACCAACCAAGAAACTCCTTTGAGTCTTTATGTCTAGAGATTTTGAAAGAGTTGTATCACAAAACCATGATTGATTAAGTTAATTGAATTCAATCTCCAGCTTCCCTTCCCTCCCTGGGGTTGGCCAGGCCCAAAATTTCAATCACCTAATCATATGGTTGGGGCCAGGATTTAGCTCAGTTGGTAGAGTGCCACTCTGTCTCTGAGATCTGGAGTTCAATTTCCAGCAGCAAAAAAAAAAAAAAAAAAAAATGGAAGAAGGACAAGCCAATCCAGAAACAGCCATTGAAAACCCCATGGGGATTTCTGTGTTGGACACGACTCTATGGCACCTAACAACAACAATCATATGGTTGATATTTCTGGGGACCATTCCCTAGCCTGAGTATCCTTTTAACATAATAAAAATACTCCTGTCATTTAGGAAATTCCAACAGTTTCTGAAGCTTTATGCCAGAAGCCCAGTGCAAAGAGCAGACATAGTCTCAATTATGCTATGCAATCATACTTGCTGTTTGACCATGTAGTTACTTTTATTGAGGACTTGTATATCTTCATACAGCTTCAAGTTGCTGTTTAATATCCTTGCATTTCAACTTAATGATTCCCTTTAGTATCTTCTACAGGGCAGGTCTATTTGTTGTAAATTCCCTCAGCTTTGGTTTTTCTGGCAATGTCCTAATTTCCTCATTTTTGAAGGACAGTATTGCCTTCCTAATTCCTAATTTTCTGGAAATGTCCTAATTTCCTCATTTTTGAAGGACAGTATTGCCAGTTATAGAATTCTTTATTGATGGGATATTTGTCATTTTTTGTTTGTTTGTTGTTTTTGTTGTTGTTTTGTTTTGTTTTCTCTGTAGGCCCACAGCTTGATTTCTGGCTTCCATGGTTTCTGATAACTAATCAATTGTCAATCTTATTGAGGTTTCTCAAACTTGGCAATCCCTTCTCTCTTGCTATTTTTAAGATTGTCTGTCTTTGGCTTTCCACAGCTTGGTTTTAATGGGTCTTAATGTGGATTTCATTGAGTTTGTCCTACATTGAATTCATTGAGCTTCTCGGATAAACAAAAACCCCAGAGATAATGATGCAAGGAGATTAATTAGGATATCATTGCAATAACCCAAGCAAAAGATATAATGATATCTTAGGCTAAGAGTGAAGGTGTGTAACCAGACCCCAGAGTTACTGCCACCTGCAGCTCCTTCCCCAAAATCAGAGACAGAGATTAGCAGAGAAGACAATTTTAATTCAAGACTGGGCTTGAGGAAAATAGGGTAGATGGTCCATCTTTCAAAGACCCTCCATTTTCTTTTTCTAATGAAATAATATCTATTAGAAATTGTACAATCCAAGAAGGAAATGCACTACATTACTGAAAGGTAGAAATCAATTTTTTCTATTTTAGCACATTTCTATGAGATTATTGGACATACCTAAATGAAACTTATGAATGAGAAATGTAGAAAAGTGTTGTTGTTGTTGTTGTTGTTGTTGTTGTTGTTGTTGTTGTGTGCCATTTGAGTCAGGTCTGACTCATAGCTACCCTATATACACCAGAACAAAACATTCCTCAACACTGTGCCATCCCCAGCCCTATGTCAGTGCTTCATGTTACTCATAGAGTTTGTGATGGCTTAATGCTCCGGGATTGTTTCAGGAGTGGGCTGCCAGGTCCGTCTCCCACTTTTATAGTGCTGGGGATCAAACCCACAGCCTCATAGAAGATGCCTCATTTTCAAAAGAGAAAATATCCCTCGGACGTTTATACGATGGTGGGTGGAATATCTCCACCTGTTCCTGATCCTGACAGAGTTCTTTGTCTCCATTGGTAAGTGGTAGGGTGGCCCTTTTCTATGTCGATCAGCTCCAACTCCAGACACCTGTGATGCCTATCACACACACAGATTTTTGCAAGTGAAAAAAAAGGTCAGTCTGACAACTTGTATAGAGGAGGCACAACTGTCTTTATAATTCTGAATACCCTGTAAAAAGGACAGGTTATCAGAACTAAGTTTTTTGTCTGGAGGATGAGTTTTTCTTCCTTACCAGAACTGCATGAATTCTCCTGTGTCTGCCAGGGCCCCAGTCTGTCCTCTGTCAGCCTGGAACCTCTGATAGAATCTTTGCTACCCCATTAAAGGTGTTCAGGTTGTAAATATTTTTGAGGATAGAACAATAATTTTAGAATGTAAATAACTAGGAGGAAGGAGTTTCATTATAAAATAAAGGAGATTTGAAAGAATAGGCTTTGGATAGGGAGAATTTCAATAGCATGGTTCTGGACATAATATATTTGAGATGCCTATAAAACATCCATATGGAAAGGAGTCTTGTGTTGGTAATCTAGGCTTGCAATCCTGGCATGTAGTCTGACAGAACAATAAATCTTGGGATCACCCTTATAGATGATAAAGAAGACTGAAAAGAAATGATCAGAAAGGAAGTAATAAAAGCAGGAGCTGTGGTATACTAGAAGCCAAATGATAGTATTTCAAGATGAAAGGCACTATCAACTATACTGGACACAGCTGATAGGTAAGGTAGATAAGAAGGAGGAATTGAACCATCACATGTGTTGAGATGAATTAATGTGATAATTTCAAAGAATTTCTGTCGTTATCAAGTTTCAAGAACTGCATGTTCAGTGAAATCTTGAGGAACACTGGGTAGTAAATCATGTTTGTTTCCCTTCTGAGGGCCTGAGAGAAGTTGTGGTGCCACATAATAAATCCACAGGGTTGACTCTGATTTCCATCTCCACATTCTCTCCCAGGCCAGCTCTCCAGTCCTCATTGCCATTTGGGGATATCAATCCACAAGGACAACAATGACAATTTCCATGTTGTGATAGGCTTATAACAGCCAAATCAAAGAAGAAAACATTCTGTTGTCACTTCAAATGGAATTTTAATGATAAAAGTATATAATTCTCATTTTTGGAAGAGGAGCCTTTCTTTCATTACAAGTGGATTTTCATCTACCTCCACTATTTTCAGAGATAGGCTACATTATAAACTTCCTTTGCTCTCTGGATATGTAAATATACCATTTTAAAAATGGCTCTGCCATTTTTTGGCAATATGTGCTTGTTTGACATTACATGTAAACTAAATGAATTGATATACAGAGAGCACCAAAAAAATATATTTACACATCTAGAGATAAAAACTTTCCATTTTGCTGTTTTCAGAATGCATTATATGCTTGTTCTGATGTGATGTTGTTAGGTGCTATCAAGTTGGTGTCCGACTCATAGCAACCCTACATACAACAGGCAAAACAGTATTGTTAGTGCTTTTTTGCTATTCATGGGGTTTTCAATGGTGGATTGATTTTTAGGAGTGGGTTGCTGGGTCCTTCTCCCAAGCCTACAGCACCTGGTGTTCCCAGGTGGTCTCCCATCCAAGTACTAACCAGGCCCCACCCTGCTTAGCTTCTGAGATCTGATGGGATCAGATGCCACAGTGCTACGGCTGCAGGCTCTGATGTGATAATAGAACTATAATCCAGAATGTCATTCTACACATTGCTACCATAATTCAATTCAACTACAAAAGTAACACATAGATAACATCTCTTAAAATGTGTGTACATATGTTGGCACCCGCATATCTGAAGCACCTAACATGATACCTGAACATGATAGACGTCCAACATATGTCAGTTCCTTTCCTCTTTTCCTTTGTGTAGTTTATAATCCTCCTTCATAAAATGGAGACAAGAGTTTTCACTTCCAGAAAATTCATACAAAAATAAGTCTAACATAAAAACAAATATAACAAGATGCCATTGGAAGGCAGGCATGGTAGCATGTGCCATAATCCCAGCAATTGGGAGGCTCAGGCAGGATTATGAGTGTGAGGCAAGCCTAGGCTACATAGCAAGACACTCTTTCACAAAACACAACAAAACAAAAATATTTTTTTTCATTAGGAATGACACAATTATAATTTAAACATTGTTATATATACCTGTTTATAGTAAAATGGGCAAATATTAGCAAAAGTAAAGTATCTGAGCCAGGTACAGTGCCACACAACTGTAATCTCATTGACTCAGAAAGTAGAGGCAACAAGACCATGACTCAAAATAAAAAGTTAAAAATAGCCTGTGTGGCCTAGTGGTAGAGCACTTGCAAACTACATGCAAGGCCCTGAGTTCAACCCCCAAGCACTGAAAAAAAATATATATATATACATATATATATAGATAGATAGATAGATAGATATAGATATAGATATAGATAGATAGATATGTATCTCTGCAGCTGTAGCCCTGTGGCATCCGATCCCATCAGATCTCGGAAGCTAAGCAGGGTCGGACCTGGTTAGTACCTGTATGGGAGACCATCTGGGAACACCAGAAGCTGTAGGCTTGGGAGAAGGACCTGGCAACCCCCTCCCAAAAATCAACCTGCCACTGAAAACCCTATGAACAGCAGAGAAGCACTGACAATAGTTTCCCCTGTTATACAGAGGGTCGATTTGAGTCGGATACTGACTTGACGGTACCTAACAACAACAACAACTATATATATATATACATATATATATATATGTATATATATATATATATACACACACATACATACATATATATACATATATATACACATATGTATATA